>MDJU01000009.1:0-148547 GCA_001721665.1 Trichoderma pleuroti | reverse complement strand
GAGAGAGAGAGAGAGAGGACAAACAAGGTGCCTCGGATGGCGCACGGCCACACGTCGACGCTTACACGACGGAGAACACTTTTGGGCTCCTATCAACAATCTCCATCTCATTTCTGCTCTTTTGGCCGTCATCCGACTCCGTAGGCCGTGCTGTGGCGTGATTCCACAAATGACAGACTCGTGGCCAGCCACCACATTAGTAACCCTCGCCAGTACTACGCAACATAGGCCGGTACACTAATGAGAAGGCGTTCCTGAGAGCAAATCAGTTCATCCGTGGCAACAAACTGCTGGTGCTGCTGCCAATGAGGTTGTCACAGGTGCCTTATTGGAGGAATATCTTGTATTCGGATCAACAGCCCGTCTGGGCTACGCACTCGGAGACGCCTCGACAGTCATTTTCTACCAAATTTTGATGGCCTCTCTCGCAGGAATCGACTCGTCAAGGGCCAGATGACTTGTCGATGCAAGGCAAGCAACAGCAGGGATACGGGAATAGCGCGGCGTCACCAGCGCCCAAGGGTGGGGATGGGCGAGCAGCCAGAAACTAGCCGCTCCGTGTTATTAGACATACTCCATATGACGCTCTGATGGCCAGGTATGGCCCGGAGATGGCCAACGAGAAAAGACCAACGAGACAGGGTAAGATATTAGTAGGGGAAAAAACAGACTTAGCATTTGATATGTAGGTAATAGGTCAGTTTTTCCTTCTCCCCCTTCTCGAGACATTAGGGGGGCGTGTGCCTTGGAAACAATCGTTATCTGTCCGTCTTTCCCGTTTCGACTAATGACTGTTTGGGCTAACCATTTGTCAAAGGAGGGTGAGAGCCTGTAAGGCTTAGCAGGCTCATTAGAGAGTTCCAACTTCCGTCACTGGGCCGAAATGGTTTTGCCGCTTGTTTAGCGGACCTTGCGGTCGGTAATGCGGAGGATGTTCAAGTAGCACCATCCAGTGTGTTGGGAAATGTAGGGAGTGGGAAGCGGCCGGGTATGGAGAAGAGTAATCACTAACAATGGCGTCTCCCTTGCTGTATTGGGCTACGGTAAACTAGCTGTATCAGGTAACCAGATTGCTTCCTACCTGTACTCGGACAATATTCCATAGCCGTGAAACAAAAAAAAGGGACCAATATGGCAAAGGTGAGCGAGCTGAGTGGTTGCCATGCTTGGACGTGAATCAATCACCATTGAGGAGCTGTGCCACATGAGCTGGGTTGGTGATTCAACTGCCGGTCCAAGTTGTAGTAGAACGTGAGCGTTGCTGCTCACGACATGAGATGCAGGCTGTATGTACCGTCTGTGCAACATCTCCTCCAGCCGCCGAGCAGCACCGAGTGCCGGCGGCGACGGCGGCGGTTTCCTGATTTGCCCGTTGTGTGCTTGCCATTTCTCTTGTTCGGAAAACGGCAGTCATCGCATCAACGTTAATAAGACGCCCCCCGGGGCGTACTAGTTGGTATGCGACGGTTGTCTCGAGTGTCTCTCTTGCGCGCTCCGTTCTCCATTCCGTATGTTACTAAACGGTTCCGGGGCAGCAGATCCAAACGACAAACGACCAAACCAAGACGCCAGGCTGCTCGCTCGCCAATAGCTTACTCTTCAATCGGCTCGCCCGTCAACGGCGGCAGAAGCAAGTCGGACTCGCATTCATGGGGGACGACCTCCTTTCGTCTCAGACGAGGGTTCGCCCGTGGTGTTCTCGTATCATTGGCCCGCCTAGTTCCCAATCGGAAGGGAGCGTATTCCAGATCCGTCAGTGCTCCGGAGACGAGACAAGCAGTCCCTGTCATCCACACTAACACCAATAACAGCAAGCAATCGTGTATGGCATCTACGGAGTACCAGATGCACATTTACTCCATATACTCGTGGTTTTTTCCTCCTCCAGGCCAGCAGATGCTCTTGCTGTCCGTCTCATGCGGCGAGGGTGTCTCACTTTCTTCATCTTGGTCGTTTACACAGCCGTATGTCAGAGTCAGTGCGTAAATGAGGCGTCGTCTGCGCATTTCACCAAAATATCCTGCGCCGTGCATTATCCATGCTAGGCGAAAGTAGAAGCCGGACACCCTGTTGCCCTTGATCGATGAGGATCAATAGGCTGTTGGCTAGCATTCGTCCCGAATGTCATCAAGCTACCCCCTTATCCCAAAAATAGAACGGGCATGGCAAACATGTCGACGCTTGCGCCCTCCCGGTAAGGCTACCACAACCCAGGCGCCATTCACGGAACGGAGAAATTCTCAGACCAGAGTGACGGGCCAGAGTGACGCAAGGATGGTAAAAGGCGCCAAGTGGGCAGCAGTTGCATGATGCTGCTAGTGTACGAGCATGTACAGTACTCGTATGTTATATGTGATTGCAGCAACAATGCTCGTACTGCTCGTATTAGTACTTGCGATGCTGGGATGTCGCAGTGTTGGCACGAGAAGGCAGCATGCTGGGATCAGACCAACATCGCCGGACATGGAGCCGCCCTATCTGTCTTGACAGCACACTTTCATCCTATGCCTCATGTTGGCCCGCCGCGTACGAGTACAAGACGAACGCCGTCCCTAGCGGAAGTACACGATGCCGAGGCAGCTACTGCTGTATGTAAGATTTGGTGAGGTTGGCTAGCATCTGCCACGTTGTGGTAAAGTGGGCTAATTATGCCCTCGTCGTCTTTCCCTTGGCATTCGGCGCCATGAGACGGACTAAAACAACATCCGGCCAGTGCGGACTAGTGTGGATAAACGGTGATTTCATCAGTAGGGAGCTCGTTAGCGCCGAAGCGATGATCATCTCAAGGCCAGGCACCTACATACACACAAAGGCGCCGGAGTAGTGCAGAATGTGCCAGGAGAGCAAGCTAGCAGTGGTACTCCTGGTGGTACACTAGTCCTGGGAGCTTCGTGGGATTGGAAACGCTGATGATTACGGAAGTTTTCCGTGCCTAGCACTGCTTCCAGTAGTTGCATCGAAGCAAGTTTAGTCGATCGCTTCTGGCGCAAGGATCTGATAATCATTAGCTCTGGGTAGTCCGAAGTACGTATGTACTATCAGCAACCTGAGGCACAGGTCGGGGTAAGAGGCGCAAGTTGGGGTAAGTCGCAGAGCACTCCGAGTGGTGCCGGATGTCATGCAAAGCCAAGCTTTTCGACGATTTGCCGATGGCAGCTTTTGCGGGTAGCATGCCAGGTAGCACTGCCAGTAGTACGAGGACTTGCATGTCCGGGCATGTCTAGTAAGGCATGCTTATGTCGATGCTAACACACTCTGATCGAAGCAAGGTAGCACTGCAGATAGGGAGGGCAAAGCTGTCTGGTGCTCTTTTTGCGGAGGTGGCAGTCATGGCTCATTCGCACAGAGCAGAGCAGTGCCAGGTGGTGACCAAAGCTCCGCCCTATGAGTGGACCTGGCTGCCACTTGAAGATGATGAGGATGGAGACTCAGGTCTTAAGCGATCTGACTGGGCTTGGACCCCTGTCAACTTGCGTTTGTCCCTATATTTGCCAGAGTCAGTCAGTCTGGACCACTACCTAATCAAGAGAGAGCGTTTGCTAATCCTGCTAAATACCTGCTCCAGACTACTGCTAGCAGCGGCGGCAGCGGCAGAACGGCACCCGCAGTGCAGATGTAGGTACTCGTATGTACAAACAAGATCAACCCGCGTAAATGGGTCCAGCTATTTCGGTGTCCCTCTCCGGAGGAGGTGCCCAGATGATTTACATGCCAAGTAGAGTCTGTTCTGATATCCTCCGAAGAATGGGAGGCCATCCATCCAGGTGCCTTTTGGCAGCAGCACGAATGCCCTCCATCATACCACTAGTGCAGAGTAGGTGCTTACACTACTCGCCCAGGCCCATGATTTGCGGACGGCGTTCCGTGTACGAGTAATGAACAGGTTCGGGATCTGGAATCAGACGCGGATCCATAGGTAGTCGAGAAGGCTGCCTAGCGGCGCTTGAGCGAATGTCGGGCTACCATTAAAACGGAGTTTATCCCCAGGACTTTGAAACGATTCAGGTCAGCAGCCATGAGGGGCTAAGGAGCAAGTCCGAGGGGACTGACCGGAGATGGACATCTGCCAGCCAACAAAGCTCCGTCCTCAGCGTACCCTACACCATAATGGCAGGTGGCGGAACATATAACACCTCAAGCTGCTTGACGAGTGGTGATTACAATAGCAATTGCGAGAAAGGGGTTAGCATGGTAGAAGCGCCTTGGTAGGCCCGTTGAGTGCTGAGCAATGGCATTCTAATCAGGCCAGAAGATCATGATTTGATTTTCTCAGGCCCCGTCAGGGTCTTTTTGTTGGCTGACGGGAGGCCCGGGACGATCGTTGGCCAGGGGGGTGAAACTCGCTCAGTGGTGGTTTTTTTTTTTGTTCTGCATCACCAATGCTACCACCATCGCATTCGATTCAAGAATAAGAAAAAAAAAGGGAAAACGGCACAGGGTAAAAGGTACGATGGAGGCAACAGGAAGAGGCGGGGGTTTAGGGGGTTTAGGGGGCAAAGGCTGAAAGGACGAGGTCCGAAGTCGATCCGTTGGCCTGCTGGTGCTTCCTTCCGCGTTCCAATTCGCGACGAAACAGTCGGTGCTTGTATTATTCCGAGAGCCTTTGGGGGTTGGGTCCGACGAGTATATTTGGATTAATTTGACTCCATTTCTTGATCCCGAGTCGTGACCGATCACGTCGCATTGCTTCGCATTGTATTGCTGCCCTTCGCATCGCATCGCATCGCATCTCGTGTCATGTCATGCAATGGACTGTGTCGTCGTTGGTTGCCCAACCAAGTGCGCGTCCGTCGCACCGCGTCGCACCGCATCGCACCGCACCGCATCACCGCCGTTTCTGACGCAGCCGCCGTTTTGCCATTTACAAGTATGTATTACTCGGCATCCATGCTGCTGCTCCCAGACGATCGCCACAATTTCGGAAGCCAAATCTTGGTTTCGTCCTCTGCTGTAACCTTGGAGGTGCGAGTGCTACCTGATGACTAAAGGGCGGGATGTTTGTTTCCAGCCTCCATGTCAACGGCAACGGCAAAGTCGACGTCAACGTTAACCCCGAGCCGATGGTTGGCAACTTGAGCCGGCCAATGGCACTCGATACCTGCAGAGCGGTTGGCACGCCATGTCTCGCAGGCGGATGTCACTGCGCCGGAAACCGTTATATCCGCACTACCCGCCACCCCTAGTCAGTTGCTTGTACGAGTAGGGCATACTATGCGAACGACCCAAGGTAGGTAGCTGACAGAATCCATGGCACTATTGCGTCCGGATGCAAAGACGAGCGAGACGAGCGTTGGGCGGCCCCGAGTTAGCTTTTGGGGGATGCGACGGCCTCAGCCGACTCAGAGTTGTTTGGGCTCGTCGTCAGTGCACTCGAGCGCTTGCTTCAGCTGCCTACCTTACCGTACGGCAGATACTGCTAGCACGAGGGCTGTCATATTACTACTGGTCCTTTGTGCCCTTGCTGCGCGGGCAATTGTACGATACAGGATAGGTACGCTCTCCACCAAACACCTCCGAGGGCCCTGCTCGTGGTAGTCTCATCGGTAATGGAGTAACGGAGGGGGTCTGATATCCTAGAAAGGGGGGAGGGGCCGTCGTCGTCTTTGCAACGCGCAGCCTTACGGTTAGCTCTCCAACGACACATTACTTGCAGGAGAGATTGCTAGTCCAAGTACGGAGCGCCTGTTAGTGTACTACTGTATTTGCAAGCCAGCAGGGCTCAATGGATGGCCACACGCCCGTCTTGGCCGCAGGAGATTGCCAGGGTTTTCCAATCCGAGTTCGTCCGCCCGGCTGTCGCTACTCGTCGAACTGGGTCGCCATCTCTTCGTTCTTGACTCGGATATCAAAAAAGTCTTTTAGCTGAGTGTCAATGCGGTCGTTCATGCACGTCCAATTACATCTTCTCAAAGCGTTACCGACGAACAGGTTAATGACTCTTCTCCCCCCCCTCATATCCGCAACAATCTCCGGCGGTAAGCCATGCCGAAGACATGACTGACACGATCCGGACAGTGCATCACCACCATCACCACCGTTTCTCTGCGTACATTTGTCTCATGAGGCTTGATCATCTCGACGCCAATACGGGGTACCGACACTCCGGACGCCTTATCTTATACCGAGGCAGTCGGGAAAAAAGTATGTATGCTGCCATTGAGAGGGGCGAATGGTGAAGGAGGGAGAGGACAAAGACAGCAGCCATTGACACGCCTGAACAATACGCTTGATGCGCAGCCAATTTGGCGTATCTGACATGCACAAAGTTATAGCGTTGGCTTTGCCATGATAACTTCACAGTCAAAGCCACGAGTCTCTCTCTGCAGATGAGTAAGGCCATCTCGCGATGGGTTCTTTTGTCTCGCCGGACGCTTTGGCCAGGGAAAGAAAGAAAAGGGGGGGGGGGAGGGGTGGCCTTGGAGAGGTCCCTGCGATTTCCAAATCACATCGCAATCTGGTCACACCACCAACCCCAGCTCCGCGTTGGCTGATTCGAGGCCGCTCGCTCCTCCGCTCCGCATGGCCTGGCCTGGCCTGGCCTGGCCTGGCCTGGCTCCAGCTTGCCGATCCGCTCCCGGCGTCTTGTCTGGTCTCGTCTCGTCTTCTTACTCTGTCTTGTCCTTTGTGATTATTCACGCCAACCATCAGGGGAACAGAGGCAGCCCGTCCCGTGGTTCCCCCTCGACTCCCAACTCAGCTCTTCTTCTCCACTGCGATGGTCCGATGCAACACAAGATTGTACACTATGGGTAAGCAGCAACCCCGTCAATCTGAGGGATGGAGACCTCGCACATGGCATGGATCCTTCACGTACAGTTCGTTCGACACGGTGCCAGCAGCGGCCCAAGCTCTCCATCTTCCCCAAGTCTACGGAGTAGGCATGTCCTCCTTCGCTGCTGAATCGTTCCATCGTCAATGGTCGACAACCAACGCCAACAACGAAAACGGCTTCTCTGCACGTCTTCTTGGACCCCAATCCATCACCTGATATGGCCCAAGCAACCAACCTCGACTCATTCAATGCTTGTCTTCGCGCTTCGGACTTTATGACGTCGTCCTAACGCCAGCCTCGACCTGTCAAAAACCTTTTAGAGTCAAATCGTGAGAATGTCACCAGCCGACGGCTCTCAAGTGAATCCCTCGCGCCTCACCTCGCCTAAATGCCTCCATCTGCACGGGCATCAGCAAGTTTCCGATCGGCCAATGGGACCCCTTGCAGCTTTATTGCTTCTCTATAGAGTTATACCTCCGCGGGCTTTAATCCGGAGAGAGCTGCACACGCCCCTAGCGAGCCATACCAGGGCCCTGTCTGGGCCTCTCGCAGTCCTGAATTCATGCACAGTGCTTGTTATGCTTGTCCAACGCTCGAAATGGCCGTCGGTTTACCCATGTGGGCGACAGCCGCCGCAGCCCAATCCTGATTATTCTTGCTGAAATGATCATCAAGCAGCGGCGGCTTTTTCTTTTTTTTTTTTTTTTAGCTCCAAAGCTTTCCAGACACGAGAGCAAGGCTAACCGCATCCTGGCTCCCCGGCCCATCTTCATTGGAGCGGATCAGAATTCCACGGAGCTTCTCCACTGCTGCTTTTGTCTCTTTTTTTCCCCCTTCTCGTCTTCTCTGGGCGAGTGTGGTTTTCCGAGGCTGTTTCCGTCTGTCTTTCCGCACGAGGCTGACGGCATACAACCGTGGAAACGGCACAGCAACAATTGTGTACTCGGCAGCAGACGGACGGAAAACCAAAGGAAAACCCATTTGCTCACAGAAAACACCGACTTTGGTGTGTCAATGCGTCTTCTGCTTAGCCGCTGGTGCCTCACATTGACAGACGGCTCAAGCTCGACGTGAGAAATGCAGAAAGGGCTTGTTCCGTACAACGTTGTATCGCGCCCTTGAGCTTGCATCCGAGCCTTAAAACCGCGTGGCCAAATCAACTCGTGATTGGAAACATGGCCAATTGGTGGCCATCTTGTGACCCTTCCCTTGATGCCGTCTCCGCTCATCAAGAAGCCATGGAGCGTTGGCTTGGGCATACTATACATGTATCGGACCATGGGGGGACCAAAGGGATGCCTACGCTAGACGGAACCAACAAGATTTCTTTTTACATCAACGCCCTTCTCCAAAACTGTACACAGTATTCGTGACGGCAACAGATCTTGCAGCATGGACATCTCGTTTCCCCGCCCGCTGTTACCTCAAGGATCTCAGCAATACGGTTCCCAGATCTTGTCGGATCGCCAATCCCAAATTCAGTCTCCCATGCCGTCGTTTTCGGTGCCCAAGAAAACAATGGCTGCGACGCGGGTCATTTCGTCTCGGAGGTATAAGGCGCCACACCAAGCCACCAGTCCCGTTGATATCCTGATTGGGAATCTCTGCGAGCGGCAAGCCACGGCACGAAACGTTGGCTGACCTGGCCGGATCGAGTAGCGCAGGCGATGCGATGCCCTACAGTAGCTTGGGCTGCAGTCAACCATCCATACCGCCAGAGTGACGCCGCAAGCACGATACGAAAAGCCGCTGATCTTCGGCATGGCGCTTCCATGGCCGGCACCCGGTTCTGAAGCTTGACCGGCCTCCTGCTCGGTGTTTTGATCGTGCCTCCTTGTACGTAAAAGGAGACGCTGCTCTCGGTGATTAACGCCACAGGCTCCACGGCCAAGTCGGCTGGACGGCCAAGGATTGACACCACAATCGGCCCTGTCCTGTCCCGACTAACACCATGAATGCTCCCAACTCGAGCCCACTCTTGGCGGCCATGTGGCCGTTTTGTGGATTTGCAGTGATTTTACTCTTTGGGTTTCTTCCTCTCCTCGCTTATACACGTACCCTCTCCAGGTACGTCTGCGTGTACGCGTATCCTAAAGTACATTCCAGAGGCAAAAGGGGGGAACAACAAAACACCACAGCACGTGGAAAACAATGGTAGATGCCCATTGTCTAATCCGAGACTTGCCGTTGCCAAGTTTCACCCAATTCTGGGGTTTGCTTGAAGCAGTTTTGATTTGCTAGCGCCTTGTACCCCCCCCCCCGGGTCAAGCATTAGCTGACAACTGCTAGTGATGCTGCACGTCGCCTTGGAAACCCCGATCTCAAAGACATCCATGTCACATGTTGGCTCTTGGGTGCCCTACATGCTATAATTTTGCAATCGTCATGCCAAACAACAAGTCGTGGATAGATTTGCATCTCGGGTTGTTTTTTCAATCCCATCTCGTCAGCCTCGCCGGAATTAATATGGCATAATCCGGAGCTCTCCCCACAGCAAGCTATCTCGCCGAGCAAAGATACGCCGAGTCGGCTGCGGGAGGCACGTGTCAGATTACCAACAATGCAACATTCACGAGCACTGGCTTCGTCACCGCGGGCTTATTTGGTACCAAATCTCATGTCGCCGGTCAAGAGGGAGCTCCACCGCTTCAGCCCTCCATTCTCTCCGTGGGGGTTGGGAGAAGTCCATGTTTGCTCTGAAAAATGGACACACGACGTCTCTTGTCGAAATGCCGGTAGACGCGATGGATATGGTGTTTGAATCTATCTTTGCTGCCTTCGGGCGCTTCTCGGTTGCATTGATTGAAAAGTGCGGGCGTATGGGGTCGGCCCGAGAAGCCTACCAGTTATCTCGTAACATTGCTGCCATGTTTGGATACAGGGAGATGCCCATTGGGATGTACTTTTATGGGGGAACGCCGGTGAGGTTATCGTATAGTGGAGTTTGGTATCTGGACTCTTGGTGCCGCGGCTTCGACTTCCTTCGGCCCGGTGGCTCAAGGGAAGATGCGCAGTGGCAGATGACCAGAAATGAGACCTCGCTCGATGTCGATGTTCATGCACGGCCCGGCGGTGAGCACCGAATGCCGTCGAATGAAACGAAAACAGCAGCGTCTTGCAGCCTGGGACCCCGTAAATAGGCCAATGTGAATGTCGCGGAGCCCTGTGCCGGGAGTTGGTCCGGCCAAGACTGCTTCGTGTGGGTATCACGGTCGAACTTTTGAAAATGAAGCCACGAAATGCAGTATTTTTCAGCATTCTCGGCCAAATACCTGCGTAATAATGGTTTTACGGTGTCGTATGCGCGTAGTCAAGCACAAGAAGGCTACGTCTGGTTCTCGCGAAATACGGAATTCAGGGGGGTCAAGAGGTCACAAGATCAAATCTTTGCAGATTCACCGAGAATGACGCCTTGGATCAGTCCTGAAGCATGGAGAGGGCATAGAAAAGGCCGAGATTGCAAGATTATCGTGGTTTTGATTCGTGGTTTGGGGCGGCTGGGTATCTTAAGCGTTGTGACGGGTCACGATTCCCTCGGTTTCGCTAGGAAAGACGGAGGAGTGAGTCTAGAAGGATATCTTTGGGGTTGGGTGTAGGATGGATGAGCCTGACTTGGCTTCTTGGTAAGCTTTGGATGGTATTGGGCTGTAAGCCGAGGTAGATTTTTGCACTTTATGAGGGGATTTGGTTTCTTCAGTGTCTGGGTGATTGGGGGTTTGTTCACTGGGCATGAATATGAAATAAGTACGATGGGCATGCGGGGAATGACTGGACCATTTGAGAGTTGTTGAATCTTCAGAGTCAGAGCTGTTCTCTGCGAAGCTTGTTTTATTGAATGACGAGATATTGATTAAAGGATGTGGAAGTTTTCCATGATGGGCCACGATTTTGGGATTACCAGGAGTTTCTACATCTTGAATTGACCCGTACTATAATAGCTATAGGTCATGACATGTTGGTTCAGTACGCTTCATGAATAATCTGACTTGGAATTATCATCTGTGCTATTAAATGTTCGCCAGAAAGCTAGGAGGACTTGCTAATTATTAGGACGATACTCATCTGCCATTTATTCCAGTGGTAGAGGAGAGTCTATATAGAAAAGGGTAATGAAAGGCTGAGAAACTGAACAACTAGGCAGCAAAATAAGGAGAAGAGCCAGATATATTTGAAGGATGTGTTTGGGTGAAAGAAAGGGGGGACAAAGGCTTCCTTTATATAGCTTTTATCTAGCCAAGCAAGGGGGTCTAGTAGTCATCATACTGTTACTAGCTTTGTAAGTTTTTACATGGCTGCCTTGAAATACCGAAGGCACAGAATGGACGTTTCGGTTACTGTGTCGTATCCTGGTTATTGCTCTTTAAAGAAGACTATTCATCTATTTGAACTATGATGTTGAGAAAAGTGTAAATATGACTGATACATGATGTTGTAGTTTAAATATAATGGCTCTAGACAAGGGGGAATCATGTCTTTGTGTGGATTGACTTGTGTTCCGTAGTTGATAATAAAACCAACCCTGTCTTTGTCGTGATATCACACTTCAGGTGTCTCTTACAACTGGTAATCAAACACAATGTTGATTGCTTTTCAGACAATTATCAATTCTTATACTTTACTGCTCTCCTTTTCCGAGTGAATAGCAACTAGAGCAAAGATTCAAGTACACTTGAAAAAAGGGCAAGGTAAGAAATAGCAGGGATGTTTACCAAGCTCCACTCTCAGACTAACAAGACCAAGAGCTCTTCTGACACACCCTATACAAAAACTTGTTCCCTCTTTTTATCATTCAACAGTTCATATTAAAAAGTAGACTCCGATTGCTTAGCATACCGCTGGATATCAACTAATGGATCATAAGTTCTGACAAACATTGCTAGAAAAAAAAGTTGAGCGACCTTGACGAAAATGTACATCTTGGCGTCTAGAGTGTAAGCAATTCTAACATTTATAAACCATTTCCCCTTTTCAGACTCTTCATCTCCATCGTACAAGCATCATGACAGGAGAAACACCCAATTCAAACCATCAACGCAAGCATCAATCAAAATAACAGATTCTGGTATATCCCTACTATATACATTTAGAAAAAAAAAGCAATACAAAATCGCCCCAGAGACCGTAACCCAAAAAGTGCCAAACTCATAAAACAAAGCCCGTTTGACACAAGATGCTTTGTAAGGTATATCATGTCCATAGCCAAACGCTTCCTCGTTAAAAAAAAGAAAAAAGAAAAAAAGTACAATCCCATTATTTATACAAAAAAAACCCACATCCCCATTCACATCTAGTCTCCTCTCCATGATCCCTGGAACATGTGTCTCATCATGGCCGTCGGGGGAATGCTTCCGTCGTTTGTGCTATGTGAATGGCCCTGGCCCATGCCGAAGCCGTCAACGGGCAGGATCAAGATGTCGCCGATGAGGGTGGGCTCCTCCATAAAGGACAGGTCCTTGGTGTCGTTGAGAAGAGGATTGTACACCTGCAGCTGCTCAAAGACCATGTCGGTCCAGGCGGCCGGGCCCGTCGAGTTCATGACCTCGAAGCTCTCGGGCTTGAGCTGGCTGATGGGCACCCCGTGCAGAGCCGACAGGTCGTCGAGCGAGTTGAGCACGCGGTTGACCATTCTAGTAAAGACGGGATGGCCGGGAGCAGCAGCAATGGTCCACTGGCAGAACTGGAGCCAGTGGGGGATGTCGGCCCAGGGGCCGCCGTCACGGCGATCGAACTCAATCCCCACTACAAGACGGGCCTTGTCCCGGAAGGCCGCCGGGACCCAGACGTCGACGGGCTTGAGGGCGAGGGTGTCGGTGTCTGTGTAGACGCCGCCGTAGACGCTGAGCAGCAGGTATCGCAGGAAATCCGACTTTTGGCCCACGTTGCTGATGTTGTGGTAGGTCTCGATGATCTTGGGGTTGGTTTTGAAGTGGCTCTCGACGAACTCGTTGCCACCCTTTTGGCCAACCAGCGTGCTGCAGGGATGAAGGAGGATAGATTAGTAAGGAGTACAAGACAAGATGGCACTGCATAGACGTACTATTGCCAGTCTGGGTTCGTGGCCAGCCAGGAAGCGGTATGTTCAAGCTGCCTGGCGTCGATGTGAACGTGGTTCGGGTCGCCCTTGAACGGCTGAGTCTTGGGCAAGACAATCTGCCAGATGTTGGCGGGAATCAGGTGGCTCTCGTTGGACTTGTTGACCCGGCTGGTCCACTCGGGCACGCGGTTGCTGACGTAGTCGTCGTGGAACTTCTGCCTGCTCGAGTGAAGCGTCAGGCTGCCGCTCAGCCAGACCATGGAGAGCAGCACCAGGGCGATGCCGACGGCGGCGTAGTTTCGGTAGCGGCGCTGGGAGACGTGGCCGAGGATCTGCCTCAGCGGCGAGAAGGGGTCTGCCTTTTCCTGGAGGAGCATCTTGGTGTGCTGAGCTGAGAGTTGAGTCGCTGTAGTCTCTCTCTCTCACAGGCGCTCTGGACAAGACGAGAAAAGCAAAGACAGACTGCTCACGGTGGTGACGACGACGACGACGAAGCCGAGGCACTGGAGAGAGCGCGAAAAGAGAACAAGAAAAGTAAAATCACGGCAACGTTTGAGAAGAAGGCGAACAAAGCAACCCCCCGGCCGGAGCTAGGAAGCACGACGGAGCCAATGCGGCGGCTTTACATACTCCTTTGACCTCCTCCTGGCCAGGTAGGGAACCAATACGTGAGATTAAGCTGTCTTGGAGCATCGTGCTAGCGCTGCGCCAGCACAGGCACAGATGGAGCCGGGCTGTGCCTTTTTCAACGTTTTGTCTCAAATACGATGCGGGACACGGGCTGAGCTGCTTAGGCTGTTGGGACAAGTTCCATCGTAACAACGTCGACAATCCTTCGCAGCCGGAACCGTGCTGGATGGGATGGGATGGGATGGGTTGGCAGTATCGAGACGGCCGTCGACAATTTGGCTAAACCAGCAACCGCCCTCGGCCTCTCTTCTCTGGATTCTCTTCTCTGGATTCTCTTCTCTGGATTCTCTTCTCTGGATTCTCTTCTCTGGATTCTCTTCTCTGGATTCTCTCTCTGGAGTCTGGATCCTCGATTCTCGATTCTCGATTCTCTCCCCCCCCCCCCAGGCAGTAGATCCCGCCCATCGTCTAGTCGTTCTTTAAACAGCTTCATGGCCCGTCTAGAACCATTTGAACGAGGCTACTCGGGCCGCCGTGATTGGCTGCTGCGCTGCACCATGATGCTGGTAAAATTGCCAGTTTGATTTGCCGGCTAATGGCGCGGCTAGATATCGCCCAGGAACGAGCGCTGCTTGGCTCTTGTGTTTGGCAAATTTTCCGGAGTGCAGCAGGTGGCGTGCGTCCCATTTTCTTTTTTTTTTTTTGCTTTCTTCTCTGGTTCTGTATACACTGCAGTATCGCTGAGAATAGCCGCTGCGATTCGCCACGGCGGATGGATTGGACGATGCGAAAAGGATCAAAAAAGTACGAGCACAAAGAGTTTCGGCGACTGCCTGTTGCAGTTAGAAGTGTTGCTGTACAGCGGCAGCACGTGAGAAGGGCGTGACGAGGCTCGGGCCCACGCTAAAGCCCGTATTCGATGCGCCTCAACCAGCGAAACTAGTAACAGCAAATACTAGTAGTAATACAACAGTTGAGGGCTCATTCGTTCAATGCTAATAATACGATGATGACGGTTTATTGCCAATCTCGGTGCTGCAGAGGCTGACATGGCCTCCCTAGTTGCATTGATGGCAATTCGTACCACGCCCTGCAATTACCCAGCACAACACAACACAACACAACACCAACAACACCAACACCAACCCAACAGGCATATTAAGCCCTGTCAACCGCGCAATTAAGCTTACCGCCCCCCGGAGTTGCATCACCTCTAATCCTCTCCTCTAATCCTCTCCCCTAACTCATCCCCGTCATACTCGTCCTCGTCCTCATCCTTCCAATGTCTTGCCTCGAAGCATCTTGTCTTGCTCTCGTCTCACCCACGCATGTCTCAACCCCGTCCATCTGTCTTGGTCTCAACCTTGTTTCTTCCTCCTTGCTGCCTGCTTCTTCTTCTTCATCCTGCCAGGGAGATGCGTGTGCACGGGTACGCTACCCTTTCTTAACCCCCCCCCCCCCCCAAGGGCAGCAAACACACAGTATCTAGCGGCGGGTGTGTTCCGAGAGCCTTGGTCGGCCTGTGGTGTAAGCAGGGCAATGGACCTGGTCTGAGACACTGACCAGAAGACGGAGCAGCTTCTCCCTCTTTGACATCCAAGCTCAACAACAAAAGGGCATCCATCGCATGTACCGTAGTTGCCCCCGCCCCCCTTTTTTTTTCATGAAACGCAAAGCCCGGTCCGATCGATGCTCAAAGGTGTGTGTGACGCTTCAGCACCTCCAAGGCTGTATCGTGTACTCGTGATGCGCAGGACAGACAAGCCTGTCAGCCACGGTGCTGGACAAATCATTCCCTCCAACATCTCATACATGATGCATCGCAAACGTGCTTTCGGGCTTGAATAACTTTAACCATCAAATAAGCTCTTTTTTCGCTCCTTTACACCCAACCACTTATTCTGCCAGCCGACGACGATGTTTGCCGCGAGGGTAATTGTAAATAGCCGGCATACCAAGCGGAGGTGACTGTAGTAGCGCGATGCAGTCCAGCATCAGCATCAGTATCAGCGACAAAGGTCGACCTCAATGGTAGTGTTGCTGCTGAAGTCGTGGACAGAATGGATTTCGCCTAGTAAAGGCCATTGTCAACACTGCTTAGTAAAGCAATCTCTATCAGCGAGTATGTCCGACGTCTTGTGAGCAAAAGCAGTCGTGTCGTCGATGAGGAAGCCTGAAAGAGAACAGGTCAAGTCAACTAAGTCCAGCAAAAGCAAAAGCAAGAAACAATCCAACATACGCGTCCACATAAGCTTATATATAACAAACAATCAACCCGTAAAACGCAAAATCCCCGTCCCCAAACCCCCCCGGAACCGCCTCCAGCTCCGGATCCCATCCGTCTACAAACACATCCGTCTTCCGGCACCCGACTCGTCCACCGGAACTGCCAACTGTCCATCCGCTTCACCTACAACCTTCCAGCACGGAACCATCCGTCGCTAATCGGACTCGCCATGCACTTCATCTGCAGCCCATCAACTCACACAGTGCAACCAGCAAGAAAATGCCCGTCAGTCTGTTTTTTTTTCCCATGGACATTTGACAGCCAAGCCGGCATACGGCACATCTGCTCTCCAACCTGCCTACATACACACACATACAAACACACACTCATACATGCAAAAAGGCTGCCATGTAAACTCATCTGCCATAAACCCGTCGGCTGAATTGCGCCTCCGCTTCCTCTTCCTCATGCCATCCATAAAAATGACCGGGGGGGGTGTGGTGGTCAGTGTATGAAGCATCAAGCAACAATAAGACAAAACAAACAAATCAAAGAAAAAAACAGGGGAAAAAATCACTCTCTCAGTTGTCCCACCCCCTCGAAAAAAAAAAGATGCATTCATTCTTCCTTCCGGTGAAGGGCAGCTTTAGGTATACAGTACGCACAAGGCTCCTACTACTACAACGCCCACAAACCCACACACACATAAAACAACATGGCACCGTGGAACAGTCACGCTGCTCCGAGTATCTTCCCGTGGAAAACTTCTTTTTTATTCTCTCAAGGAGGGAAAAAAAAAATTCCATCGTGGAGCAAGTGGCATTTCATTATTCAGCATCATCAGACAAAGCGCACCTCGTTGAACAACCCGGCCCGGACTTGCATCAAACTAGCCAGCTCCAAAAGGAACCCTTGGTAGATGAGCACATTGGTAATAACGTGCGAGACCGACACCATGTTCTCGTTCGTCGGGCTGGTCGGCTCGGCATTGTCAGTCGTTTCCGTCACCACGGTTGGCTCAGTGGCCACCTCGCTCCGGTCCACGCTGCTGTCATATCCGTCCAGGCTGGACAGCTCGTCTCCCGAGAATAAAGACTCGGGAACATCGGGAGCTGGTTTCCCTTCCAAGTTCAACTGTACCGGCTTGACATGATCGCCTGGCAGAGCCACCATCCGGGCTAGGATGCTTTGGTCCACGGCTGCGAAATCCGCCGGCTGGACAACCACCGAGCCCTGCCGGCTGTTTCGGTGCTGGTGCCCACCGGCTTCGCTCTGAGCACTGGAAGGAGATAGGCTCCGGCTAAGGGCAATCCTGTTGGGGTCAGGCAGCGGCTTGGAGGTGTTTGGCATGGGGCTGGGAGAGAGCAGGTCCGACACGTTGAACGGTGTGGAAGCACCGGATGTTCGAGTACTGTTCTTGCGGCCTCTAGGGGTCACGGAGCGGCTGGGCGTCCCGAGTTCGGAAAGCAGCCGCTGGGCGAAACCCTCGAGTCCGGTTGGACGCGACGGAGATACAGACCGGATCACTTCGTCAAGGCTGGAGCTAGGTCGTGGCGGCGGAGTCCTCAGAACAGGAGGGGGCGGGGGGTTGTCCAGGATGGAATCCGCCGTCTGGAAGGCTTCCCGGCGCTGCTGGAGAAGCTCGTCAAACCGGGGCACCGTCTGCTTGAACGCCTCGACTTGGTCGCAGAGACGCTTGAGCACGACGAGGATTCTCGGAAGAGAGTCCTGAGTCCACTTGGGCCGACGCCTGCACTTTTCCATCGAGTCCAGACGATCTGCCTCCGTGTCGTCTGAGAATGTAGAGAAGCCGCCCACCGAGTAAGCATCATCTTGCGATCCCAGCTCGTCAGCCAGCGACCGATCACCAATCTCCGTCTCGGCATCTGCGCCCGTTTCTGTCTGCGTCTCTTCGTCGCCCTCTGCATCTGGTTGTGATTTGGTTTCCTTCTTTTCGTCAGACTTTGACTGCCGCTCATCCTCGACATAGACGTAGCTGCCGGGGCTCCGAGCCAGCCACCCTTCGATGCTCATGTAGCCGCAAATGGCCATGTCCACAATGGTATCGGTGACTGACAGATTCGTCTCCACCGGGTTCATGAAAAAGTTTTCCATCAGGTCAAGGATAGAGTTGAGCAAAAGATCGTCATGGCGAAGAGTGTGTTCCCGCACGTCTTTGGGTGCGCCTGGAAGACTGTCTGGAATGGTGGGCAGCTTGTGGTTGTGCTGCGACAGCCTAGGGGCGACAAGTCTGAGCGAGCACGGGTGACTCTCCAGCCGAGCCATGGTGTCTTTCAAGATGCTCTCGTACGTCTCGTTGAAGTCGTCTCGGCCGCCAACGCTCTCTGCCAGGGCCATCAAGTACTCGATTTCCTGCTCGTGAGCGCCCACAGTTCGGTTGATATTGTTGCTCGGGAACATGTCGGTTCGGAGGAGGGTGAGGACTGCGTATCGATGGTGCCTCTTGACAATTGCCGATACCAGCTGAAGAGTCACGTAGATGGTCTGCTGGTTGCGCGATCGGAGACAGGCAAGAATAAGATCCACCAGGTTGAAGAGGAGAGGAGTCGCGGTTGTGTCGGGCTTTTCCGCCATCATGGTGGCGAGGTCCATGGATTTCCGCTGGCGAGCAGCGCTTATGGCGGTCCCTGAAGGAGGGCCCTGCGAGTTGACGGTTTCGGGCAAGGCCAAGAGGTAGTGAAGAATGAGGTTGATCATGTCGGGGTGATCCAGGGATTCAATGATGCGGCGGAGGTAGGTCAAAACAGCCACAGACGAGCCTCCGTCAATATCAGACGACTCGAGCAATGATGGGTATCTAGAATGGTTGGTCATTAGCCCACGAACCTAGACATTGCGCAAACATCAGGGGACACTGAGACTTACAGAAGCTGCTGTAAGAAAATAACCTGAAAGTGCTCCAGCAGAGTCGACTTGACTTCGACGGATTTGCAATGATTCAAGACGTCCTGCCAAAACAAGAGGTGGGACAAAAAGGTCTCGAGGTGGGACTGAAACTCGCTCGAGCAAGAGCTCACAATTTCGTAGTTTGATGTAGGGTGTTGGTAGTCGGAGAGGGCGAGGATAGGCGGCAGGTTGTTTGGCAGGTGGTCGATGACGAGTTTCCGGCTTAGCTGACTGTACAGGGCGCCCAACCCGGTGGCCATGAGGGTAGACAGGTCACTCTCGACAATCCACTGCTCCAAAGACTCGGAGCTCGACGCAGCCTCGATGATGTATAAAAGACCCGTGCGCGCAAAGTCGCCGACCTTGCCCTCGTGGTGGATGTAGTCCATCAGGATGTAAAAGAGTGGAAAGTCGGCCCTCTTAGTTCGGCCAGCGAACTTGTCACGGACACTCGCGGCCCTGTCGCTCGGGCGGTTGACATCCTGCTGCGTCTTGAACCAAGCAGGCAGGATCTCGGGGTCCAGGCGGATCTTGGTGGTGATGTTGAAAGCCAGCTCCACGACGCGCGACTCGGTATCCAGCCCGAGGCGGGCGCTGTTGACACCAGTGATGCGCACCAGCAGGTTTGTCAGGCTGGCGGAAAAGGTGTGGTTTTCCACAAATGCCTCCTCCTCGCTCTCGATGAGCGTTGCAAAGAAGAGGACGGCCTCCTTGATGATCCACTCGTTGTAGGACGAGGTGGCAATCTTGCCGATGGGCACGTATATCTGCTTGATCGAGGCATACTGGATGCAGGGATGCGGCAGCGGGCGTCGGCTCTCGTCGCTGAGGATGTTGGTCAGCTCCTGAAGCCTGATCTCGACGGTTTCGGCGGCGTCGATGTCTTGGGACAGGTTGGTAGATTTGCGCCAGATGGACTAGAGTTTGTTGCTGTCAGCACGCACGACGGGCTGTAAAGCACCAGAGGAGAGCACAAAGGGGTAGGGACAAGACTCACCAACAAGCCGGCATATTCCTTCTCGAAGCGATGAAGACGCTTGGCAGGGTCCTTTGCCTGGTCCTGACGAGAGCTCCCGGAGGAGAGGGGGCTTAACAAGCGCGACCACTGCACAGACAAGGATGCGTTAGACTCGGCTCCCACGCACGTTTTCTCTCTTTTTTTTTTCTCTTCTCTCTTTTCCCGCTCAGGCTCAGCGTTCTGAGGGGATCATTCACTCCCCCCTCCTTGTGGTCATGATGGGCTGCTCACGAAATCCATGGCTCTGGCCGAGTCATGTCTGGCTCGACGCTGTGTCGACTGCAAACGATGGGAGCAAATGCCTCGCACTCGCAGCTCGTCTGAGGCGCGGGGGGGTCCGGGCAGAGGCGAAGGCGGGGAGGTTCAAAGGGTGGATTGGCGACAGCACAGGACAGCGCAGGACGGACAAGGGGACAAGGACGTTGGAGAGCTTGTGATGATGCCCGGCGAATCCCAGGCGGTGAAAGCGGTGGGGTAGCCCGGACCTGTGCTTTGCGCGTATTCGAGGCGTGCCGCGCGGTACCTGGTACCTGCCAGAGGGGAGCCGGCTGGGGTTTGGGGCACCAACACGTGCGCTAAAAAACGGACCGTCGTTTAGGGCCCGTTGGATGTAGGGTAGGTCAAATGTCAGTTGATGCGGTTGGGCAGCAATGAGGGATGCCTCGAGTCCATGTACAACGACTCCATGAGCATCTAGATATCTAGACCATTGCAAAAGGCACATACAAGATGATAGTAGCCAGTGGGTGATTATAGGTAGACCACCAACTATCCAAATCAAGGTCCATCAACACTAATGTAAATCATCCGGCGCAGATAAAAAGTCCATCTCCATCTGCATCTCAGCACTAGAGTAGACCCTTGACGCAGATGCCCGTACCCGCTCTCCATCAAGCGAGGCCTTTTACACAGATTTGCTCCTCTAATAACACGCTGTATAATATCTGATACAAACTTATACACAGTATCATTCTGTACACACACACATACACCTCCCAACGTCAACCCCAACCTCAAACATCACCAAATCATCACTCCCTCACCCTCCGAACCATGACATCCTCAACCTCTACAACTCCCCGAAACGCCTCCTCCAGCCCTTTCCCTTCCCTCCCAACAATCCCCATCCCCCATCCCCTCCTCCGCATCCACCACCCTCCCAGCCCACTCCCCGTTATCAACCCTCCACGTCCCCAGAACCTCAAACCCCATCTTGCCATACAGCCCGCGCGACTCCGCAGACGACATCAAAAACGTCGGCACCCGCTCCTCATCACTCCTCTCCAACACGGCGCCGAGCAACCTCCCTCCGATACCCCTCCGTTGGTACTCGGGATCAATCATCAAGTGATGTACATCTTTTGTCCAGTCGTCAGTCCAAATCCCATCCATCCACTCTCAAAAGTAAAAAAGCAAAGGAAGAAAAACCTACAGACATGTCTCTTCCCATCGGCAGCCTTCTCATAACACCCATCCATCGCAACCTGCTTCTTATTAAACTCCTCCCACAACGCCTTCAAATGCTCCTTGACACCAAAAAGCGACGGCCCAGCTTCCTCACTCACAACAGCTTCTTCTTCTTCCTTCTTCTCTTCCTCCACCGCATATCGCACAAACCCAACCACCTTGTTCGACTCCTCCTCCACAGCAACCAAGTACACATTCTCCGGCTTCCGCACCGCCCTCGCCGTCGCCTGCGTCAAAATGTCGCCCGGGCTGTGCACGAAAAACGCCCCGTAGAAGCCGTGGTACTTTTCCTGCGCGCGGTAATGCACGGCGGCCATGGCGGGGGCATCGGCCGGCGACGCGGGCCGTATCGTGACTGAGGCCATCGCCGACTTGTGTTTTTGTTTCGAGGGTGCTTGGTAGACTCGATTTCTTCTTCTTCACAACCTAGATTGGTACTGGAATGGAGTATGGAGATGGGGATTTTTAACCCAGCCACCAAAGAACCTCGACAAACCCCCCCCCCCCCCCGTGTCACGTAAAGGGCGTTTACTCCGCCGAAATAAAGTATCTTCACATAAGTTGATGAATCTTTATTCCCTCGCCGGCATGAGTCACCCGCCGAAGTAAACCAAACTCGTTGTGATTCCACCAACTAGTACCTACACATAAGATGATGTTGCAAACAGGACACTCATATTCAAACCCCATCAAGCATTGACAAGATCCTGGCTTCATTTCATTCTGTCTAATGCCCTCCTATATCATTCAAACCTAGTAGTAACTAACCCCAAG
Organism: Trichoderma pleuroti; assembly: GCA_001721665.1. NCBI lineage: Eukaryota > Fungi > Ascomycota > Sordariomycetes > Hypocreales > Hypocreaceae > Trichoderma > Trichoderma pleuroti. The sequence continues at coordinate 126,718 of MDJU01000009.1, read as the reverse complement.
AAGAAATCTCAAATGATACTACCAAGTCTATCCCGATAAAATTGAAAAACAAAAAAAACATTGATCATGAATGCATGCATCCCGCATCTCTAGGGTATCGCGGCCGTGCTCATGCGCACTCTCTGCGCGGCTTTGCTTTTTCTCGTCAACGCGCCATCTTCCCTGATGGCTGGCCTTTTTTTTTTTTTTGCCGCGTGTGACATCCTATCCCATGTAGCCGCCGTCCAATTCCCTGTCATTCATCATCCGTTCTATAAGAATTTCAATTGCCATTTCAATATGCACTTTAATATTTTTGCGTCTCATGCATTCGCTCCACTTACACAGCACCGGCCGTGATCATCTTCTTGCGAAGGTAGTTCTTGTAGTCGCCGATGCTGCCGTCCCATGATCGGATGGTTTGGTTCTCGCACACCAGGATCTGCTTGGCAATCTTGTCCAGCAATCTGTAGAGAAGAAAGTGTGTTAGTATCAGCTCAAAATGATGATAATACGAGGATAGTAAATGTTCAAAGAAAAATCTCACCTAAAGTCGTGGGACACAACAATCACACCGCCGCTAAAGGCGTTGATGGCTTCAGCCAGACTGTCAATGGTGGGGATATCAAGACCGTTGGTAGGCTCGTCGAGCAGCAGCATGTTGGGGCCGTCAATGGCCAGCAGGGCAAAGACGATACGGCTCTTCTGACCCTCGGACAGCGTACCCATCAGGGCGGTCTGGGAGTCACCGGTGAGGCCGTAGCGGCCGAGCTGCTGACGCCAGTACTGGTAGTCCTGGGACTTCTCCTTGTACTTGTCACGGACAAAGTCCAGCGCAGACTTGGTCAGATCGAGCTGCTCAGCACTGTGCTGGGAGTACAGACCAAGCTTCAAGTGGGTGTGACGGGTGACGGATCCGCCAGTGGGGGAGAGCTTGCCAGTCATCAGACGCAGCAGCGTTGACTTGCCAACACCGTTGGGGCCGACCAGGGCGGTTCGGGAGTCCATGTCGAAACCGAGGTCAATGTTGCGGTACAGGTCGTCCTCGGGGTTGCCAGAGTAGGAGAAGGTGACGTTGTCAAAGGACAGGACGGGAGGGGGCAGCTTCTCGACATCGGCGAAACGGAAGGTGAAGACCCTGTCGGCAACGACGGGCTGGATGAAGCCATCGGCCTCCATCTTGTCCAGAATCTTCTGGCGGGACTTGGCCTGTCGGACCAAGTTGGCGTAGGTACCGGCACTGGCAATGAACTTCTTGATGTGGGCAATTTCTTCCTGCTGCTTGGTGTAGGCCTTCATCTGGTTGGTCTCGTTCTCCTCGCGAGTCTTGGCATACGAGTCGTAGTTACCACCATAGTACTGCAGGGCCTTTTCGCGCATGTCAATCATGTTGGTGCACACACCGTTGAGGAAATCCATGGAGTGGGAGACGAGGACCAGCGTTCGGTCCCACTTCTTGAGGTACTCTTCCAGCCACACACAGGCCTCGAGATCCAAGTGGGCAGTGGGGTCGTCGAGCAGGAGGAGCGAAGGCTTGACGAAGAGGGCCTTGGCCAAGGCAACACGCATTCTCCAACCACCAGACATGTCCTTGGTCTTCTTGTGGATGGTCTTCTTGTTGAAACCCAGACCGGTCAGAATCAGGGAAGCACGGGTGGCGAATGTGGAGGGGTCCATCTTGTCCATGTGCTGCCAGAAAAAATATTGTTAGTACTCGATTTGACAACGTTTTGGCTGGGATTGAAAAGAATTGGGCAACATACGTCGTAGAGATCAATCAGGACAGGGCTCTCAGGGCCCTCGTCCTCGAGCAGCTTCTCGGCCAGCTTGTCGAGGCGGTCCATTTCGTTTTCAGCCTCCTTGACGACCCATTCCAGGGCACCAAGCTCGCTGGGAGGAGCACCCTCGTTGAGCAGGTAGATGTCGACGTGGCTGGGGATGGGGTATTCGCGGGCGGCAATGGCCTTGAGCAGCGTGGACTTTCCGCAGCCGTTCTCACCGAGGAGACCATATCGGCGAGCAAAGGACAGCTCGAGGGTGGAATCGGTGATGAGGACTCGGCCGTGGAACACGAGAGAGGTGCTGGTGATCTTGACGTCCTTGCTCTGCTGGGTGGACGACAGCACACCGGTGGTGACTCGGTCGGAAATGCCGTGCTGGTCCATCTGCTCGGCCAGACGCTTCACCTCGTCCAGCTTGTCATCAGTGGTGGCGGGGCCATCCGAGTCCTGGATGGGGTTTCCATGGACGTCGAGCTCGGGCTCAGTCTTGCCCTTGGCTCCCTTCTTGCCTCCAGCGGCAGCCTTCTCGGCCTTCTTGGCGAGTCTCTTTTCCTTGGAACTTGAGGGCGGCATTGTGACGGTCTAGAGATGAGATGAAAACAGGAGAGAGATGGATGGTGGGGGGAAGAGTGTGGTCGTGAGAGAAAAAGAAAAAAAAGAAGGAGAAAGGAAAAAAAAGAAGAAAGAAACAAAGCAAGTCCCAATTTTTCCTAGGCGTAATATTCAACGACAGCCGAATACTACTTTTTTCGAAGAATGAGAAGGCAAGAGAAGAAGAAGAAAATCCGAGTGATGGATTACGGGCTGGAATAATCCGACTGGCGAAATTCTTCGAATGGGCGGGGTTGAATTTTTTTTTCTTTTTTGAATGGTGGGGCCCGGTATCAAAATTTTGGTCAAGGCAGATAAAGGGGGGGGGGGGAGCCACAGTCAGGCATCAAGCTAAGGCATAAACTACGGAGTACTCGTCCATACATGTCAGAGCGATTAGATTACGGTGAGTCTGGCGCTCTCTCTGTGCCTGAGTAAGTGACAGCTGATGCCAATTGCTTGTCACGCTGCGGCATCTGGAGCATACAACGTCATTCACGTATTGTTATGTATATTTCTTCTCCATTTTCGAAGCCAGATCCAACGTCTGTTGCACAGTCAATCAGCTGCCAAATTATACAGTTTCGCCTTGGCACATGCTAGAAAAAAACCTTGAAGCAGCTTGACGTCACCCTTGCCTTGGTGGGTCGCATCTGAGTTTTCCAACTCTTCCCTTGTCGTCTCCTTACCTACCCTACACCTATATACGGGTTTCTGCCAAATCTGGTAATGGCAATATTATCGACATTAAACAAGTAATTCTTGGTATCAATTCTTCCCCAAACACATCCTCCATAGTATCAACTGTCGCTTGTTTCCTCCGTAATTCAATCTCGGGGTTTATCGGAATGCAAAATCTTCTCCGTGGCATCTCCTCTCATCCGTCGTTGAGACTCTCCTTCTTCCGCCCCTGCGCCGACATCATCGTCTCAATCATGTCCGTGGGCACAAGCTGCGGTTGCGCCTCTCCATATCGCTGATGCTCCATCTCTTGCGCTTCAATCTCCCGTTCAGACGGCACATTTGTTGTATTTCTGGGCGCATCTCTCCGGTCGTCTTCCTGTTTGCTCTGTTTCCCTGAATCAACGTCTGATTGTCGTGGTGGCGGTCGAAGCGATGACTTCTCTTCCGGTACAACGGGCATGTCTTTGTGATGACGGCTGTAAGTCTTGCCGTGACCAGACCTGTCTTCAGGATGGTGCTTCTCCCGGAACGTGAAGATTCCAGAGTGAAATCGATCGAATAAATGACGAAGCCATCTAGACATTGCACTCATCAGCCCAATTCTCCCTTCATGTGCATGGCCCCATTCACTCTCTTACAAAATGTTCGTCATCATCACCAGAACCAGAGGCGCTGCATAAAACAGCGATGCTCGAGGCGAACTAGGCGTATTTTATTCCCAACCCCTATATACCGTCCAGGACAGGACAAAGCATCCCGCGCCCGCCTTTGTACTATATGGAAGGCTCGGCAAGTGTTGAAATGCTGGTGCCTAGCCCGCCCGTTTCAACTTTTGGCCTCTGTTATGCCATGTCAGAAGTGGCGGGAACTAACACGAAACCCCCGGAGCAGGCAGCAAGTTAAAAAACAGAGCTGTATGCAAGGCTCCATATTTACAGGTAATACAGAGACAAATCTATCTTGTACTGCTACCATCTGCAGTTGAATTAGGGGCGGTGACAATATAGGTACGCAAGTCATATGGCGCAGCACACACATCACGTAATAGACGGGTACTCTGTCCTTATACTAAGATTTCAATCCAAGATTTCAATCTGATACTGCAGATACTATACAGGCATCTCACAAAGAAGTCTCGCTATCCAGCCTATCATAAATCGTCTCCCCCTCCAAATGAGCCTGTCTCGGCCCTGCCCCCCTGGCTCCCAAACTCCCCCTTTGAAACATCTGCGCTTCCGCCAACCTGCTCGGATCGTCCTCGCTCCCCGGCTCCGACCTCAACGCCCTCGCCAGCCCGTCATTCTTCTCTCCAGCCTTGCCTTGATCAACACCTTCTTTCATCTTCTTCCCATGAGGGCCCTTTGTATCCTTGATGTGCTGATCTGCCGCCTCACCCACGGATTTACCACCACTAACGCCTTCGCGACCAGACTGGGTTTTCAGGTTGGAACCCGTAATGCCCTCTTGTTGAGCATTGCGGTTCTGTGCAAATTCGCCGCCGTGCTGGACTGATTCTGCGGCGAGTGACTCTGGTGCAACGGGTCCGGCCGCTTCACGATGGACTGGCGCATCTTTGCCCGGGTTGACCTTGTTCCATTTGTCAACAAACACGAACATGCCAATTGATTGCTGCTGTTATTATGAATGAGACGCACCTTGGTTCCCGCGCTGGGGTTCTTGCGTTCTCGAAGAGTAGGCATTTTTCAAGTAATCAGACACTCTCTGTAGATGCATATATGTATGCTTCAAGCTGTAGAATCACTCGCTCAACTGCCATCTTCGACTTGTGCAACCTTAAATAGCAATTCCACCCACGGCGCCTGAATGACATCACAACGTTGGCTTTCTCACGTCCACACGCAATTGTCACGTCAAGCTTCCGCCCTTCTCCAATGACAAACGCGGGATTGCATCATAGAGGCTGCCCCTCCAACTCGACAATTGTTAGTTGATCAATCTCGATATGGACATGGCGGATATGGCATGCTGAGAAGGACACTGATGCCTCTCGAGGGCCTCGTATTCAATTCCGACATTTGAGCGTCAAAGAGCTCATATAAAGCGACACACATTTTCATCAACCATCTTTTTCCGTAAAACTCCAATGCCCTTAATATCTACTCTTCCAGAGGATATCAGTTCGTCACAAGCCGTCATAAGCCGTTGAAATCACGCCCACCAAACCATGGAATAGATGCAAAACTCCCACAAGTCAAGGCCAAAACACCAGAACCCTCCCTCGCTGTATGAAACCCATTTTCCCTCACCTGAGCAACGCTCATAAATCTCCCTTCATCTTCTTGGTTGCTTTTGCTGTGCCAATGTGCGTATTGTGCACCTGTTCCATGGGTTAGCCAAGTCAGTCTACATTTGTTATAATTACGGATTGTTCCTCACCTTTGTAGCAAACCTCAAGCTCGTCAACGTCTCCTTCAGATGAGTCTCTAGTGGCGATACCATGACGAACATGAGTGTTTTGCTGTTTCCACCCAGGCTGTATTGCAGTAGGTGTGTGAGCTTGGAGTTTCGATACGGAATATGGCCTGACCCCCTTCCCAGCGCCTCAATCACGTCTCCCAGGCAGCTCAGGCTCTTGTTGATGTTTTGCGTCTCCTTCATCCTGTCGCCTTCGACTTGCGAATGCTTGAGGCGTTCTGATCCGGCCAGGTCAACCAAGTTGAGGGTGCCCTCGCATCGTTCGCCCGTTGCCGAGTTTTCGCCAATGAGCTTCAGGATGAAGATGCTGTGAGACCGAGACGATCGCTCGTTGGCCTTTGTGGCTGCTACCGACCGATTCTTCTGTGCCTCTTCCAGCATCAGCTCTACGGTATCGGCCGAGTTCAGTCGAACAGACTTGCAGCCCATGATGGTCGTCTGCTTCCTGATTTCGTCATGTCGAATCTCCAGTTTCTTCATCAATCGTCCCTCCGCGGTGCGTTCATTGGGTGTCAGCAAGTCGTTTAGTTCTTCATTGTACACCTCGACAAAGGAACCCTCCAAGGTATAGTCCCACGACTTCTCCTTGAGCTTGGTGACTGTGTCGTATATCATGTGTGTAGCTCGTGGAATCATGCCATCGGGAGATGACATGGTATACGTCTTTCCTGATCCCGTTTGGCCGTAGCAGAAGATGCACACGTTGTAGCCGTCGAGAGCGCTTTGTACCAGCTGGGATATTTCGTCAAAGATCTCATTGTTTTGTATCTCAGGCGTAAACACTCGATCAAACTCGAACGGATAGCTCTTCCTCTGGACAACCCCAAGACTGGACTTTTCTTCAGGCCCAGCAACCAGGATCTCGGCGGAAGTCTTGTCGTCGGGATAGGAGAGCTGCGCTACCTGACCCTCGCTGTGTCCAAGCGGCGGTCGAACTCGGCACATGACGCGAATGTTGCCCTTGAGCTCCTGGTACTTGTTAAAGAGCACGCGGCGCTCGGTTTCTTCCTTCATGAGCTTCTGTCGCGCTTCCTCGGCATATTTCAGAGCATCTTGAAGCCTGTCTTCCATGGCGGCGAATGCATCGGATTGTGCCTTGGTGTCGGATTCGAGAAACTCGACTTGGGATCGGAGAGAGTTGATTTTCGCTTCCAATGTCGTGTTGGAGGCCGACAGCTCGGAGATGCTCGTTTGCAAGCTGCCTGTAAGTGCCTTCTCGCGCTGGAGATCTGATCGTACACCTTCTGCCTCAGAGCGCATATCCCGCACCTCTCGGTCTTTTTTCTGCAGAACAATCTCCGCTTCCTGTTGCTCATTCCCCATTTTGCTCCGTAAATTCTGAAGCTCTTGTTCCCGTTTCTGCTGCTCATCGCGTAGTTCTTGCTGATGCCGTCGATTCAAGGCGTCAATCTGTTGCCGATGCTCGTTTGCTTCTTGCGTTTTGAGTCGTTTGAGTTCTCTGCTCAGATCATCTATCGCTGTATGGTGTTGCCGCGCGAGATCGTCCACTTCGGCTTTGTGCTTTCTGCTAAGGTCGTCGATTTGTCGAGAGTGTTCCCATTCAATTTTCTCGATATCGTGCTGGAATTTCCGACTTTCTTCTTTAGAGGCGTCAAGATCTGATTTCAGGGCTTCCGTCTTGTCTTCCAATCTTGACTTGTCGCTCTCCAACTCCGAGACTGCAGGAATACGTGTTAGTTGCAAGCCACTCAATGAGAGGGTCATTTTTTCCTTACCTCGTTTCGTTAGGAACTCGGCCGTGCTCTCCAACTTCGACTTGTCGCTTTCTAATTTTGCCTTGTAGCTCTCCAACTCCGAGGCTGGGGTAAACAATGTTAGCTCCACGGCAATCTCGTTGGAGCTGATTCTGTTCTCACCTTTCTTATTGACCAATTCAAGGGCATTGGCCATGTATGTCTTCTCCTGTTGCGTTGTATGCACCATGGCGTCCGTTACGGTCTTTTTTAGTTCTTGAAAGTGCAACTCCGTCATGCGGACATGTTCATCGGCATCAAAGGCTACAAATCCAGTGAGGTTAGAATCCTTAGTTAAGAAACTCTTATAGCGCATGGGTGACTTGATGGGGGATTTGGTGGGAGACGTGGGTTTGAAATGAGCGTTGCATCCTTGAGGTTTTTCCACCGGCCGCTTGACCGGCTTATCGGTTGGTGCCGTAGAGGGACCTCCCTAGGTTCCCTGCACGGCTACCAAAGCGGACGGTGGCTGCTTGCTGCTTCTCTTCTCATTGCCGGGGCGGTGGACAGTGACGTTACTTAAAGCAAATGCAGTGTCTGGAGGCGAGGTTGTCACTTGACTTGTGTTGTGAAGGGAAGAATTATCGTCGAGACAAAGGCCGTTGAATCTCGTGTTCAGAGAGCTGTCTCTGGAAGAGGATAAGGACGAAGAGGATTTTGTATTTCTGATTTTGTGGTGGGAAAGCGTGCTGAAAGCAATGGTCGTGAGTTGCTGGGTGAGGATCATACCCTTAGTATCCGTCGCATCTTTGTCTTCCTCCTCTCGAAAGCCCTGTGCTGTCCGGGGCCGCGCTACTTGACTTTTCGATCTCGCATGGTTGGCTGGTGTATTGGGTCTGGGAACTAATGATTTTTCTGCGGCGCCACTTCGACCTGGGCCGAAGCTCCTTGCGAAGCTGTTGCTTGCTGAAGGGATTGTAGATGCCGGTCGTGGTAGTTTGAGCTATCATTCAATGTCAGCCATCGAGCTACCGGGGGGGTAGTTTACTCTTCACTCTCAAGGGGGTCCCTACTTGTGAGATGTTGGCTAGAGATTGGCCTTTGACGGTAGATCGTGGAAGCGCACTTGTGGGAGTCTTTGATGGATAGTCGAGAGCACGCTCAGAGAGGGGTCTGCGCTTGGCCTCGGATTGGGGTGCTGGCAATCGTCAGTATACTGAAAGAATCGGTCTCATATGGTTCGCTTCTCTCGTACCGGACGGCGGAATCTCGCGCTTGAGGCCCCTCGGCGCGGGGATGGACGATTGACTTCGAGCATTCTGCTGCGACTCGCTCCACTCGGTCAGTCCTCCGGCGTGCGCTGTCGGGGCCGGCAAGCGACTGATTTTGGAGGGTCGCGCAGCCTGTGGGAGCATTGCAGTCAGCCTTTGGCTCTTTGCTATACATTGGCGATCCATGGTTGTGCGAGAGAGCGAACCTGATTCTCGGTAGCGTCCATTGTAACAATAAGGGAAAAAATATCAACAAAGAAACCAAAGGTCGGGGATCGCGTCGAAACGATGGAGCAAGCGCTCCGGCGATGAGATGTCGCTGCAGGGCGGGGTGAAGATGTTCAAACGATGATGGAGGATAGGAGCGTACAAGTGCAGTCGAAGGGTTCGGCAGTGCAGTCGTCCCCTGGCTCGGTTGTTGACGCAAGATGATTTGAGCGGAATGGCTTGATGCTTGATTTGTGTTATCGGTGTGGAGCAGGCGTCAAAGAGCACGGGCCAGCTATTTACTGCTGCAGGTGCGTCGGCCGGGCAACGGTGGCTGAAGTGCGGTGCTGTGGCTTGACTTGGGGACTTGAGGCGAAGTCACTTTACATGGTGTTTCTCATGACGCTAATAATGTACGAGTATGTTCTACGGAGTAAGTTGGTGCGATTCAACCACGGTGCTAAGACGGAAGAATGCAACAGTACAGTAGTTCACGTTAGTCGCGGCTGAAGGAGGTGATAATTGCATCCTAGGGCTTGAACCCAAGGGGTTGTTGGAAGGACACACTGTAATGCCACTGATGTACTATACTGTCTCTACTTACAGCACCATACATTGTATGTATCCGGCATTTTCAGCAGTCCAACGTGAGGCAGCGGTTCCTCCTCTACCCCGAATGACAGCTCACCGTCCGTCTTATATCCGCTGATTTCACATGCCAACTGCAATGACGTCTCTACCTATCTCGCCGAGCGTAGAGTTGCAGGTACCATGTACCGGGCTCGATGAGAAGCTGAGAGCGTCTACAAGAGGCTTAGTGTCGCCGCCGCTTTGAAGAGACACACGACTTTCACATGCCAGTTGATAACACTTCTTTCGATTTATAATACCCATATTGCAACGTTGTTGAGAGTATTCAATTGCAGCATATATCGATTGTTATTGATCATAATGATACATCACCAGAAAAAAAGGGTGTCCTATGTGGTGATGGACAGCTACTATAACATCCTGAGACCACTTCTACTTTGTACTAAATTCATCGTCACCGTACGTGGGCCTCCGTCAATCACAATGCCAAAGAAGTCGTATTGATCTGTCAAAGATTCATTTCCATACATGTAATATCCAGAACAAAACCACATTAAATTCCATGAGCTTATTCTACGCGTATGTTTGTAGCTCTTCCCAGACCGCGACATACTCGTAGCACGCCAAACAACCCCACCACCAAGAAGCTCTAAAAGCAGCGCTGCTGATGTAATCCCACCTCCAAACTTTCCAAACGTTCGTCCCCAAAGTTATGGAGACCTTTATTCCCATAGCTTCCTTCATTGTCCCACACAAAACCGCATCTCTACTGCCAAAGTAGACACTCCACCCTCTCTTCTTCTCTGCTTCCCCCTTCCTTGACCATTCCCACGGTTTCCTTTTCTTTTAATCTTTGTTAAGCGAAGAGGGGAGAGAAGAGCTCCATCCTCTTCCGCTTGGCTGTCTTCAATGTCTCGGTAGCGCCACGTTGTCTACTATACTCAATCTTCGATATTTAAACAGAGCCGCTTTCCACATAGCAGCTGGAGGTACCGGAAGAGAAGCAACAGTGTAGATACTCTGCTGTGCTTCAAGATGGAGAAGTACAGCCAGTTTCGCGACAGAGGTAAACACCTCTTTTCCTCCTCCTCTACAAGAAACTGACTTATACGCAAAAAGCAACCGGCATCGCGCCCTTCCTCCCCGTCTCGTCTCCCAGCTCCGCCATCTCGACGCTCACCCACGTCCTGCTCTTCCTCGTGCGCCTCCCCGTATTCCTCACCTACGCCCTCGGCTACTTCATCGTCTTCCACCCGCTGCCCCTCCCCGTCTTCGTCCGCAAAATCGCATTATGGGGCCTCATGGCCATCCCGGGCATCTGGTGGATTGACCTCCAGCTCGACGGCGTCAAGCGCGGCACCTTGTCCGAGCAGCCTCGCGAAAGGGTCCCTCATCCAGGATCAATCATAGCCGCCAACTTTACTAGCCCCGTTGATGCCATCTATCTGGCGGCTATATTCGACCCTGTCTTTACCATCTCCTATCCGGGCGAGCGCAAGGTCAGGAGGATAGGGTTGCTGCAAGCTGTGATGAAGGCGCTTGCGCCAGTCACCACGCAGCCCGCACCAAGCGCCCAGTTGGTCGACCTGAAAGACCTGGTCAAGCAGTATCCAAACCGCGTCATTGCCGTGTTCCCCGAATGCGGCACCACCAACGGCAAGGCCATCTTGCCCTTCAGCCCCAGTATTCTTCAAACTCCCCCGGACGTGCACATCTTCCCCGTCAGCATCCGTTATACTCCCTCCGAGATTACGACGCCCATCCCCGGACAATGGCTTCGTTTCCTGTGGACTCTGCTTTCTCGACCAACGACGTGCATCCGTGTGCGCATCGCCGAGGGACAGACGAACAAGGCGGCCGCAAAGTCCGGCGACAACATTCCTAGCGATTTGACTTATAGAGGTGGCGCAGGTGCCGGCATCAACAGCGAAGAACAGAAGCTGCTGGATTGGATAGGCGAGGCACTGGCGAGGCTGAGCAGAGTCAAGAGAGTGGGCTTGACGATGAAGGACAAGGCTGCATTTGTTCGGGCGTGGACTGGAAAATAGGCATTGGCATTGATTCAGGGCTCTGATTTGTTTGGCTGGTGTTTGTGTAGGTTATTGAGGTAATTGTACATTGTAGCTTCGAACGCGTTGTAGGATGCAGCATAGCAAGAACCGGGGGTTTCGTTTGCCAAGATACTACGCCCATCAATGATTTCTTCAAGTACACACGTGTCACCATTTCATGAGACTTTGAGTTGACATGTTCAAATATGTAAATGGAACTATAGTCAAGCCAATCCATCCGGATATCCAAGCAAAAAAACTCCTCATGCATGTACAAAAATAGCCAAGCATCACATCATACCAAACACACTCCGCCTTTTTTTCTTTTCTCATTCTCTTTGCTGGGCCGCCCAACTTAAGCAATGGGGCCATCGGTGACGCAGCCAGTGCTGGCATCGCTAACCAGCTTGGCGTACTTGGACAGCGTTCCCTTGGTGTATCTGGGCACGGGGGGCTTCCACTCCTTTCTTCGCTTCTCCATCTCCGCCTCTGAAATCTCCAGGTCAATGATTCGCTGGTCAGCATCAATGGTGATCTCGTCGCCATCCTTGACGAGGGCAATGGGCCCACCCTCCATGGCCTCGGGAACAATGTGTCCGATGATGAAGCCGTGGGAGCCGCCAGAGAAACGACCATCAGTCAGCAGGGCAACGTCCTTGCCCAGTCCAGCACCCATGATGGCCGAGGAAGGCTTCAGCATCTCGGGCATACCGGGACCACCCTTGGGGCCATCGTAGCGGATAATGACGACCGTCTTCTCGCCCTTCTTGATCTCACCACGCTCTAGGCTGGCAATGAAGTCAGACTCGGCATCGTAGCAACGAGCCTTGCCAACAAATCGCAGGCCCTCCTTGCCAGTAATCTTGCCAACACAGCCACCAGGAGCCAGAGAACCGCGCAGGATCTGGATGTGGCCGGTGGGCTTGATGGGGTTGCTGAAAGGTCGAATGATGTCCTGGTCGGCAGGGAAGTCGGGAGCGCTCTCAACGTTCTCCTTCATCGTCTTTCCGGTCACGGTGACGCCAGAGCCGTCAATGAGGCCCTCCTTGAGGAGATACTTGAGCAGGCCAGGGGTGCCACCAATCTTGTGCATGTCAGCCATGACGTACTTGCCAGACGGCTTCAGATCGGCAAGGAAGGGGATGCGGTCAGAGACGGCCTGGAAGTCGTCAATAGTCAGCTTGACTCCGACGGAGTCTGCAATGGCAATCAAGTGAAGCACTGCGTTGGTGCTTCCACCGAGAATGGTGGTGACAATCATGGCGTTCTCAAAGGCCTGGCGCGTGAGGATGTCGCGTGGGCGAATGTCCTCCTTCAAAAGATTCCGGATAGCAGCACCAACACTTTCGCATTCGGCCTTCTTTCTCGGGTCCTCGGCAGGGCTGCTGCTGCTGCCCGGGAGGGTCAGACCCATGGTTTCGATGGCCGTCGCCATGGTGTTGGCAGTGTACATGCCACCGCAGGCGCCGCTTCCGGGGCACGCGTGACGGATAATGTCGTATCGCTGATCTTCGGTGATTTCTCCAGAGATGTACTGACCGTATGCTTGGAAAGCCGAGACAATGTCGATTGATTCGCCGGCCTTTGTGCAACCGGGCTGGATGGTACCACCGTAGACCATGATGCTAGGCCGGTTGACACGGCCCATGGCAATCACGACACCGGGCATGTTCTTGTCGCAGCCGGGCAAGCTGACGTTGGCATCGTACCACTGTCCGTTCATGACAGTCTCGATACTGTCGGCAATGATTTCTCTGCTCTGCAGCGAGTATCGCATACCGGTGGTACCCATGGAGATGCCATCGCTGACACCAATGGTGTTGAATCTGTAGGGAACAAGACCAGCCTTGGCCACAGACTCTCTGACCAGCCCAGACAGGTCCATCAGGTGCATGTTGCAAGGGTTTCCCTCGTACCAGACGGAGGAGATGCCGACCTGCGCCTTGTTCAAGTCGGCGTCTGTGAGGCCGGTGGCGTAAAGCATGGCCTGGGATGCACCTTGGGACTTGGGCTGCGTGATGTTGGCGGAGATCTTGTTGAGCTTCTCGTCCGCATATCGAGCTGATGAAGTCGACAGCAGGCGACTGCGAGGAATGATTGTCAGCTTGATTCGCATTGACTCTGTTGCATGTCTTTACTTACGCCTGATTTCTTGTGGAGAGAGTGCCGGCTCTTGACAGAGCGCTGAACGCCCTTGACGGGGTCTTGAGCAGTGATCGCGAGAGCATCGTGACGATGGGCTGGTGGAAGGCCGGGTCCTATTATCGGAGCAAGAATTAGATCTCTGCTAGACGGATGAGCCACGCCGGATTCCGCGCAGAGGCGAACAAGAGAAAAAAAAAGAAGCAATTGCACCGAGATGGCTCTGGTGAAACTACGGGAAGCAATGGATGAAGCCTCTCCGAATCAACGCTGAAGAAAGAAGAAGAAGAAGAAGAAGAAGAAGAGGAAGAAGAATATCTTGGACCGCAGATCTCGGATGCCTTGGGCAGCTGGCCGAAGCCCACACTGACGTACTTGTCAATCAATCACTCACTCAATCAATCCAGCAACTTCGCGCCAGTCTCCGAGCTTCAGTGTCGTGAAAAGTCAAAGCAAGTCCAAGTGCTGCCCGATGACTCTTCAGCTGTCGGTATCGCAGATATTCGGAGCGCAATGGCTGACGTGATTCTCTGGGGGTTTGTCCCTGTGATCTTCCCTGTGATCCCGCGAGCTGCTGCAGAGAAGCTCCCACTAAGAGATTTGATGGGGGCATTTGGGAAAAATTATTGCCCCGCACCACTGCTGAAGCTGCGAGAGAGCAGCTAATTGGAGACCCTTGATTGGCTGGAGCGGGCTTGGATAGCGACCGGAACCCCTGCTAGAGCAACATGTCCAGATTCCTTGCAGCTGTCTGACATGGGATGAGAATCGACGTGACTTAGTCATATCGATCCTGTTGGCCCAATGGATGCTTTATGTACTCCGTAGTAGATGCGAAACTTCATTACGCAGTGTCTTTCAATGGTAGTGTTCAGCTATTGCATAATATTGCACTTGATGAAGCAGGATTTCGAATCCAGGGGGAACAAGTACCTCGGACACCGAATGAAGCTGTCCCACTTGAACCAAAGCTGCCAGTGGAGATGCTCAACTTGCGACGAGCCGATATCGGCAGTGCAGGATATCTCGAGAAAAGAGCATGTACGAGTCCAGTACTGCTGCAGCAGAGCGCTACTACTATTGAATCAAACCCTCATCAGCGGTATACCGGAGAGATGAGTTTTGCTTTTGTTTTGAATTGGAGGGCCAATGCATGATGATCCATTGCTACCTATCTTACAATGAGTGCCGGCTCACCTACCATCAGAATCCCCGTATACCAACCGCAGCCCAAACAGCATCATCGATTTGTCAATAACCTGTCACTGTTCAGCCTATCGCGACTCCAAGGCACAAATATGCTTGCACTTGTCCGGATCCAGCACTGCTGCTGCACTCATATCCTTTGCCAGCAATTCTCACGAGAAAAAAAAAAGACATGATTGATCTTGTGTGATTAGTACTTTCTCTCCTCCTCCTCCTCCTTCTTTGGCTGGGTATCCTTGTCCTTTCTCGTTGTGAATACCTCGTCAATGACTCCCAGCTCCAGTGCTTCCGTCACACTTAGGTATTTGTCTCTCTCCATGAGATCGTTAATCTCTTCCAGGCTATACTTGTCAAATCCCTTTGCCTTGTTTAGGTGGTATTGCATAATCTGGTTAGACTGCTCTCGTATCTTTTGTATCTGGTTCGCGTAGATCAAAATGTCCGATGCCTGCCCTCGAGTGCCGCCCAATGGCTGGTGGATCATGATGGAGCTATGTGGAAGGGCGCAGCGCTTGCCTGCCTCGCCACCAGCCAGTAGGATCGCTGCCATGGATGCCGCACCTCCGATACACACGGTCGCGACGGGAGATTTGATATAAGTCATCGTATCGTATATCGCCATGCCTAATACCAATGTGAATCATTGTAGCCGTGTCGCGGACAAGGGTGGGAGCGCACCTGATGTGACGGAGCCGCCCGGTGAGTTGATGTACATCGTGATGGGCTTATCGGGGGCGTCTGATTCCAACCAAAGAAGCTGGGCGACTATGGAAGCTGACATGTAGTCGTCGATTTCGCCGTTTAAACATATTATTCGTTGCTGGGTCGGTTAGAAGCTGTAGACACAATGCTCGTGATTGCCGGCATGGGCATAGGCTTTACCTGTAGGAGTTTTGAAAAGATGTCCCCTCGAAAGTGTAAGTACATTGATCACCTAAACAGCGGTCCAGAAGTGAGCGTACATGTTTTTCTGCCAGTTGCCTGTTCCCTTTTTAGCCCATGTCCACGGCAACAGCGCTGATGCCGCCGCTTACTGAAGTCTCTTCGATGTACGGCATAGGGATGTTCATTGACGGGGAGGTGCTGGCGGAGCTGGAGAAGCCAAACGATCTTGCATGGCGGATGGGCAGCGCCCGAAGGCTTGGTAGCAGTCTTGATCGTAACATTTCGAAAGAGGATTGACGCGCGACAGAGAGAAGCTGATGAATGGTTTGGAGTATGTCATGATGGAATAGCCTGTTCCCCACATTAGGTATCTTATCCGAACCGAGCTTATCGTTATCGCGCGTCACTCGAAAATTCATTGCATGCACAAGCTGCACTACACACAAACGACACGATTCTTTGGAATTCAGTCGACAGGCGATGAAACGATGCACGGTGCTCCGCCCAAGTAGCTTTGGGACGCTGCAGCCTCGCCAGGCTCAACGATGGCACTCCTACGATAAAGCCTCCTTGACGAGAGAGGCGCTGCTACGGAAAGTCGAAGCTGGCCTTGGACGCGACGCGGACGGCGAGTCATTAAAGGTTGACGCCGAGGCCAAGATCATCTCGACGGCGGCTGGAGATCTTCCCATCTCGCCGATATTTGATCCGGCCTGGATGCAGGCCAGGAGAAGGACTGCAAAGGCGGCTCCTGGTCCGCCACTTGGCAGGTTTCGGCGCAAGCTGGCAAACAATCCATTTGGTATGGCAAGCTTGTTTCCATGACGAGAGGAGGAAGAAGAAGCTAATGGAAAGTAGCACAGGCTCTCGCTACACCAATACGAAGATGCCCAAGCAGCGCCACGAGCTTACCACGCTACTTCCTCCAGGACTTTGAGCTTATAAAGCACCCGACGACTGGCACGCCCTGGTGGGCTCCCGGCCCGTTATCTTTCGAGCATGTCCAGCCCACAAAGCGATTAGACGAAGCACAAGCCAGCATCAGCAGCGGACACGATGTAGAGGCCTCGGCAGCTGAGCCCATGTCTACCCCTGCTGTAGGCTCAAACGATAACGCACAAGCCTCGGAGGAGCATGTCCGCCGACTGCGGAGGGCTCCCATAACGAGCTACATGCTGAACCGCAAGCTGCTGGTTGACATGGTTGGTGGGCCAAACAAGAAGTACCTCGCAATGCTGCTGGCGGCCCGAAGCGGCATGGCTATCGGTCCGGACAGTAAGACAGCAGTCTGGAGGGAAGATATGGGCGATGTGCTCCTGCAGATGATGCGTCAACAGGCAACAGATGCGCTAGCTACTCGTGGCAATCGGTTACACGAACCCAAACACAAGTTCATCGAACCCTGTGCCAATTGGAAAGATGTCGGAGGCGTCAGATTGCGGGGCTGTGTTCTCTGGCTGCCTGCGAAGAAGGATGCGGCAGATCAGTACGCAACACTGGATGTCGGGGAAGCTCAATACGGAAGGAAGATGGTTGTGCATAATCTACATTGGCTACTCGGCGAGCGGGAGGTACAGCGGCTAAGAGATTCGGCTGAACTGTTTCGAGATGGGGAGGTATTCGTGCTGAAGCAATGGCCGAGTATGAGCGTGATGAAACTGCATCTCTTACTGTGGAGGCTACAGGGCTATCTGGCGGAACCGGATGCAGGCAGCTCTCCAAGGCGGCAGTGATGACAAGACAAGGGCGATGCCAGGCGTGATGTCAGCACGGCAGCTGGGCGCAACCTGGACCTTGTGTGTGTATCTGTATGGGTCTGTTACGAGGATGAGTGAGTCGCATCGAGGCATGGATATCAATCGCCACGTGAGAGAGAGACGGAGATGCAGGCAGGACTCTGGGACGAAGAAGATGGCCCTCCACGTGTGCAGCACGAGCAACGGATAGGGCAGTACTACCCATCTGCAAGTCAGTTCATGCTGCTACACTACGTGACTACTGCTTCCACTTTACGGATGCTACACCGGAGTACTTGATGGAAGATTCCTTGCATGCATGCGACGACGATTTTGGACGCCCCCGCGAATGAATCATAGTTGCGAGGCATTCGAAAGCAGCAATTCCGAACCAAACCGACCACTCAGAGCGCGCGGCCTAGGCCCCGGAGACGCCGGCCCTGGACGCTAGCTGGCCTCGGAGGGATGGAGACTTTGGCTTCCCTGCTTCTAGGTCAGCGTTGTACCCGTACAGGAACACGGGCGAGATAAGCAACATGTGCGATTACAGTGACCATCCGCACCCCATGACGGACTGTGTCACAGCCAAGGCCAATGTCTTTGGCCCGGAGAGGCGGAGTGCGCTTTTGGCGAAATGCCGCCTGTGTAATCCAGCAAGTCTAGGGAAAGAAGAAGACGAAAATAAAGCCAAAGGCGGGAGCGGAATGGCGGCGGAGATCATGGGGCCCACATGGCCAAAGGTCAGTTTTATTTTTGTTGGGTGAATCGCATACCAGTGGCAATACCTTGTCGGTGCAGCAGATGCAGAAGGAGAACGGGACATATGCAAGAGATGAGTTGTCAGTTGCGCTATCTGGGTTGGTGCCAGAGTTTCGGCATGTGTGTGAGTGTCTGAGTCGGGAGGATTACAGCAGCAGGACCAATTGCTCGCTCAGGATTCAGCCATTCTGCAGTTTCGGACTCCGAGGACGATTCCATCTGCAGATGCATCTCGGGGCATTTGTCCTTGGATTCGCACAAGGGTCGTTGAAGCTCGATTGAATTCGCACAAGGCGGCTCGCCTGGCACAATCGAGAATCCCTACCAGGCCAGGCAGTTGAAGCATAGCCATTGCGTCCCCGTCAGCCAGATCCCTGGATGCTCGGCAATGGGTGGGTGGTACGAGAGTCTTTTGCTCCTCATTACTGCTGCTTGGTCAGATCAGAGATGCGCAAAAGGCCTCGTCAAGCCAGCTGCGAGCTTAAAAGACCCCCGACAAACGCCTGCTTTCCGTTTGCGTTCCCTTGTTCGATATACTCCGTGCTTGGCCTCGTCTTCTGGCATCCTTGATCCCCCCGCAAATAGAACAAGACAAGAGCCACTGCTACTGCTGGCATTGGTCAGGGTGACGTCTCGGTTCTCGGTGGACCCAACAAAATCCCATCGAGGGCTCGTCTATTGACTTCGTCTAGACCGGCTCCCTTGGCCCGTTAAATTCGCCGGCTGACGGGGGGCCGTTTCATTTTTTTCACTTGTTTTTCGGGTCATTAAAGAGCGCCGAAAAGTAGCGAATGAGAGATATTTTATTCATTCGGCTTCGGGTGATTCCCTCTGCCTTAAAGCTGCATTTTCGCTCCCTCCGCAAACTGGTGTTTGTTTGTTTGTTTGTTTGGTACGGAGTGTGCTTTTGTGACGTGACGCAGCAAAACCGTTGAGATTTTAGCCTCGCCTGCACAACTGCGGCTTCACCCCAACAACGCCCGGCTCGAGATCCACTGATAAGCGAGGCTAACTGCTGGACCCTGGGGGAACCGGAACTGGGCCGTTTGCAGTCACTCGAGCTTCTTCGCGCCGGGTTTATTGTGATTTGACTTTTCCATTGCTACATATCTCTGTCTCTGCTGTCCTCTCCGGCACTCTCTCCCTCTCCCATTCAATCCGTGTCGAGCTTTTAGTTATTGTCTTTATCCTTGTGCTTGGCGCGTCTCAACAAAACGACCAGCTCGGGCTTATCGATAGCCATCCACCAACAATCACAAAATGCGCGGTCCCAACCCAGAGCTGATCCAGCCCGAGGACTGGGCTCGTCCGGATCAGCCCTCGTACAACACGCCCGTCTTCCTCATCCACGACGGCGGCGGCACCACCTTTGCCTACCACTGCCTGGAGATCCTCGGCCGCTACGTCTACGGCGTCCACAACCCCTACTTTTACACCGGCGAGGTCTTTGAGGGCGGCATCCCGGAGATGGGCCGCACCTATGCGAAATGGATCCGACAGACGGTGCAGGAAGGCGAATTTCCCTCCAGGCGGAGGAACCACGACGGCACAATCAGCATCATGCTCGGTGGCTGGAGCTTGGGTGGCCTGTTGAGCATGGAGGTGGCGCGGCAGCTGGCGGACGACGACGTCGTGCGAGTGTCGGGCATCCTCATGATCGACAGCATCTACCCGGGCAAGTCCAGGTCTACGGGCTACGTCCCTCTCGTCTCCACATCCGGACCTCCGGCCAAGCGGTTTCCCGACGTCGAAGTGCCCAAAATCAAGATTCGTGGCCTCAAGGTCGACGACGAGGCCTCCAGCGAAGAAGACACGTCGTCGGACGAAGCCTCGACGGATCGAGACGGCCTGACGCAGAACCAGATCCTCTCCAGGCGATGCATGGCGGAAGCTGTGCGCATGGTCCGGCAATGGCGTCTTCCCGAGTGGCCCGGCAGACTCTACCACCGACGGCCGCGGGTGGTGTTGCTGCGCGCAAAGGAATACGTGCCGACAAAGGACGGCCGCATGGTTGGGCTGGACCTGAACCGGGAAGACGAGCTGCTCGGCTGGGGCGATTACGACGACGACATGTTTTGCGACGTGTTTGATGTGGACGGTCACCACTTTGACATGTTTGCGTTTGAGAGGATAGATGCCATGACGAGGACCATCAAGAAGGGCCTCGATAGGCTGGAGGAGTGTTCGCAGATGATGACGTTTGGAGATGGCTGGTAAAGAGAGAGAGAGAGAGCAGAGCATGCATGGTTTCTATGCGTTTGGGCATTTTTTTGGGGGGGTTTTCATCTGTTTCAAGCATTTGGAGCATCGGTTTGGTTCTTATACCTACTCAAGTCGGAATGCATTTAGCCGGAGTTGGGGTTGCAACATCATTATTCTTTTCTCTCTCTGACGGTAGCTTTATTCAGAGTGGTTGCGGTTACGGCCGTGTGGATTGGTTATTACTTGATATCCCTTGCTATATATCAGAAGCACCAGGTTCATCCAATTTGTTCCTTTCCTTGCACCGTGCCCTTTGAGTAAGAATATCTGGCAAGTCCATTACAGAATGGAGGAGGCTTTTCCAAGCAACTGCTCATTTGGATTAATGCGTAGTTGTATAGTATCCGTACTCCTGCTGCATCATATGAGATGTGCAGATCAACATCCATCTACACGATGAAGCTTCTCCAAATCGTCCACTTCAAAATACTTCTTCAACTAAAGCAACCTGGGTATTATCTACATCGAGGCCATCTTGGTAAAATAAAACCGAACAAACAACATTATATCGTCTCCAAGTTGGGATCTCTCTCCAAAAGCGCCTTTACAGCCGCCATGCCCTTGTTTGGCGCCGCAAAGTCGATCCAATAGCCTCCTTCGGCCTTTGACATGATAAAGGCGGCCACTAAATGCACAAACCAAGTCAGAAAAGATGAACGAACGATTAAAATCAAGGAGATGAAAATCAAGGAGATGAAAATCAAGGAGATGAAAATCAAGGAGATGAAAATCAAGGAGATGAAAATCAAGGAGATGAATCACTTACGTCGATTAGGATGGTTTCGTTCCGACGAATGTCCCAGAATAATAGGCGATGAATCAGCCCCGTCCATCGTCTTCGCATCATCGCTGTCCTTCCTTTCAGCAACTTCCTCCGTCTTGTTGGCACTGGCCACGGAGAACTCGATGCCGTGCCACGCGTTGCACCAGTTGGTCGGCCCGTAGCTAAACTCCCACGGCTCGCAGATGTGCATGGGGATGTTCCTCCGGAGGAGCTCGCGCGTCACCGCCAGGCCGCGCTCCATCTTGTCTGGCTTGAGGGTGTCGAGCACGGCGAGGCGTTGGCCGTAGGCGATTTCAGAGGTTGGGGGCTTGGAGCGGCTGATTGCTGTGCGGCTGACGGCGAAGACGAGGGCGTTGTGTAGGTAGGAGGCGGTTTTGGGGAGGAGAGGATGGTAGCCGCGGACTGGCGAGAATTGGTGTTAGTTGGGCTGTGATGGAGAAGGATGTGATATCATGTATAAAGACTCACGGTTTACTGGACCGGTGACGACTTGTTTCTTGGGCTTTTTACGGTGCATGTTGGCAAACTAGATGATAAAAGGACGGCATTAGCATCTACATCTTCCACAAGATTGGGCATCACATACCTTGGCTACAATCCCGACAAGTACATCTCCATTTGTAATATTCGCTGCATCGGAGCCGTACTTTGCCTGCAATTCTTTCCTCCACTTGTCCCGTAACCCGCTGACTATGCCCACAGGCAGGAAGATGGTGCATCTCGTCTCCTTTGGGCGAGCAACGAGCTCTGGGACGATTCCTATCAGGACTTCCGCCCGCTCTCTCTTGGTTTTCAACCGATACTCGTATTTCTTGTGAAGCTCTTTGAAGGTAATGTCCTTGTCGCCGTCGAGGCCACCCTCTGGCAGTTCAATAAAAGGCTGGGGTTCTTTGCCCTTCATGACGTCGATCCAGGAAGTGATGAGGCTGCCAAAGCCCATCTGGTCGCTTACACAGTGTAGTAAGTTGAGAGAAACAATGGTGGCATTTGTGTAACATGTGAGGTGAGCGAGCAGGAGCGGCGTGTCTGGCTTGTCCTGGTCGCGTCTGACGGGCCAGTCGGATGGGACCCAACGCCGTTCCATGACACTCACATCCTGCAAGATGGTGATGCCTCTTTGCGGGTTGTGATCCGGCACGAGATTGGCTTCTTCGAGCGTTGAAGCAACATTGCTGGTGGACCAGCCGAAGAGTTGGTGGTTCTCAGGAAAGGGAGTGATGAGATGATACTGAAGCAAGCCATCGACTCCGCTGGGCTTGATTCGTGCTCCTAGGATAGGTATGTGGTTCCTGATTAGTTTATCCAGAGACGCTCTCATGAGTTCGCCATCGAGAGTATCGCGAACAACGATGAAGACCAAGGTGCGGATGTTGTGAATGGGCCGCCATTGGTCTTTTGCCGAAAGAGGAATGATCCTTTCGCTAAAGGATTTCGCCTTGACGCTCATGATGTCGCTGTTCTAGATATGTCACAAGAGCGATCCTGTTGGAGACGAGTGAAACAATGTGTCAATGGATTGTACTCTTATTGCATTCCTATCGTCCAACTATATAGGAAGACTCCCCTAGGTGGTCATCAGCTGATAGCTTGACGAACCCTTTGAACTTAATTTCATTCACCCGTGATTAGCGCTTAGGGAGGGGGCTTGACACCTAGTCGGCACACATGGGACTCGAGTTGGCGTCTTGGGGATTCTTGCCGAGAGAGTTCGGATAGTATATGACCAGGGAGCCAACAGAGAAGGAGTTTCTTCACGCATCTATAAATATGATTCTGCTCTCATCATTGGCGCCCCGCATGGCGAATTGGGTAAAACGCATTCCATCGCTCACTCATAAGCAAGTTCCTGTTGGAGGATTCGCAATAGCTTGCCGTTGGCATGTTACCACTGTGCGCCACGTTTGTCGAGTTCTCTTAGCGCTCTCGCTGTAAGCGTTAATGCCTAGCCTGTTTGGCAACTAGACAAGCGACCCGTTGGATACGAAGGAGCAAAGCGATTCGGATCAGGTTGGTTCGTGAATTGCCGAACTAACTTGCTCACGACATGGGCTGGCCATACGTAAGATTGGGAAACAAGGCAGAGACGGTTGAGCTAGCTTCGTTGACAGCGAGGTGCTTAGTCTGCTCTACCCCTGAGTGGAGGGTAGCTAATTCGGGGGTTTGGTCTGACAGTTACTGGGGTATGATGGAGGAAGGGGCTAGTATCTTGAACTGGTTTGCTGATTGTTAGACAATTACTGACAATGACCTGTAAATCCTCGTAGAAAGGCCTGGATGTTGGAGAAGCGTCATTGCGAGGGCTAAATGCAAACACGCCGACTCCTTAGTTTTGTTGATGGGTTGACCCTTTTCATTGTAAAACTAAATAGCTGCACATGTCCACGAGTTCAGAGGGCGTCTGCATTGATTGCCTAGATATCCCAAGTGCTACAGTAAGAATAAATGAAGAGCAACTACAATGAAAATGGACAATTCAAGATGGAACTGCTGATTTGCCGTATCCAGGATTCGTAAGCATACATCTTAGTGATGAAGGTGACGAAGTAAATGTAAGTTTGATATTATTACTATGCCCTGTTTCTACATACCACTTTGATGAAAACATAGGAATTGCACCAAGCAAATGTTACACCTCCTCATGCCCACTTCGGGCAGCCAATAATAACGGCGTCCGTCCAGATACATCTCTTATATCAATCTTCGCACCCTTGTTTATAAGAAGAAGCTTCACTACAGCCTAATGCCCATGCCCGGCCGCCCATGATAAAGGTGTCCGGTTGTATTGGTCTTTCGAGTCTGCGTTGGCAATGTTGCAGTTGAGCAAAAGTTTCACAATGGCATCGCGCCCTGGCCCAGCTGCTCGCGACAGTTGTGTTTGTCCATATCGATTGCTTTCATCGACTTCGCCGTTGTTCAAGGCAAGCAACAGCTCTACTATTTCTTCATGCCCTTGTTCTGCAGTTAGCCATAGCGGTGTCCGTCCGTGGTCATCTCTCGAATTAGCAAGAACGTTATGGTGGATCAACATGTCGGCAATGATCTTGTGCCCCTTTTCGGCCGCCCTTGAGAGCGGTGATCGTTGCCATTCATCTACAGAATCAGCGTCGACGTCGTCGCAAGCAAGAAACAATTATACTACAGATCCATGTCCGCTCATTAATATCTTTGGAGTCGGGCGCAACATCGTTGCGGGCCAGCAGCATCTCAGCAATCGTATGGTGGCCCTTTTCTGCAACCCATGAGAGCAGTGTCTGCCCATTGACATCTTTTGTATCAGCGTCAATGCCATGATGTGCGAGTAGTAAATCCACCACGGCTTCATGTCCTCTTTCGGCTGCCAACGACAGAAATGTGCGCTCTTTCTCGCATCTCGAGTTAATGTTGGTCCCAGTTGTCAGCAGGATCTCGACGGCCACAGGAAAGTCGTTGCAAACTGCGGCGTGTAAGGCTTGAGCCCTGAACTCCATGACTTTTCTTTTGTGCTCATTGGCATGTAAATCTTGAACTCTTGCCCCCATATTTGATAGGACCCAGCTGTCCAACAAGTAGGACGATGGGTTGCCGGTCAGGCTGTTTGTCAGCCGAATGGCAAGATAGGAAGCCCTTGCGTCTTGATGACAGTGATTCATATGATGCTCAAGGAAAGATGGAGCATATTTTGCAAACGGTCTTTTTTTTGCAAATATTTGGCATACTCTTGAAGTGCTCCAAAGCCCACGATTCGGGAGCAGGCAGTGTCTCTGCCAAAGTAGTGCAGGCAACGCAGAGCACGAGATGGTGAATACAGATTTTAGACATGAAGATATGAGCATCGTCGTCATTACTCATTTGCAAGTCTGAGTTTGCTACGCATCTGCTGGAGCCGAGGAAGAAGCCACGCACCGTTTGATGCATGGCCTAAACAACCTCATTCCCCATAGGCTTGGTAGGTCGAGTGTAGGAGGTGCTGGAACGGGCATTTGCCAAATAGGCACCATAAGGCTGCTTGGCTTGCAAGAAATTTCCTCCGCAATGAGTGATGCGTGTCTTGGTTGGAACCCGTCCATCAAAGACATCATCGGAAAGATCAAATTCGATATCCGCAACACGCGACATGGCCGAGGCGTGCAGCAACTCGTTTACCGTCAGAGGCCTCACTGCCCAGAGCACAATTTGGAACATGTTTTTGATTCTGGGATATGTGGTTTGTCCTCGCTTAAACTCTCAAACATCAGCTTGTAGGAGTCGTACAATTCCGTTGGAAGTTGTTCGAGGCATCGACAAATGACGTCTTCAGAATCACCAACCTCTATCGAAGCTTTCAGTTGATCTCCAACAAGCTTCACCCATAGGAACACCCCGTGTGCGTTCTTGATAATGACATCCGTAGCCTTAGCAAGGAGGCGCGAGATATGCGGATTATCCAGCATAGAGCGTGCGAAACGGGAAATGCCAGACACGGTCTCTTCGTGTAGCTGTATTATGTTATTGACATTCTGGCGGACGTCGAGCTGTTCCACTGGCCGGCTCATTATGGATACTTTCACGACACCATGTTCATCTCCGCAAAAAGTTAAACAAGAGTTTGAGAATGTTGCGCCTATCCTCGTGTTCAGGTTCGTCCACTGCATCAATAATTAGATAGAGCGGCCGCCGCAGGGAGTAGTCGCGCAAGGATTTGAGAATACTTTTTAACGACTCATATTCCCAATCGACGCCTGTGTCACTAGGCACAGATTCAGCCGTCATAGCCAGATTCTTTTACAGCTATAGGGAGGATATCCTTCAAAAAGTCATTACCACATGCTACGATCCATTATCCATGATATTTTATATCAGGATGAAGCCGTCTTTTATCATCTTCAACCAAAATATCGTCTCCAGCCTTGTGGCTCCCGTTCAAGTATGTGTTCATTGAAATGCCGTGTAAGAGTGCTTTTCCCACTCCCAGGTTTTCCTTGGGTCAGCAATACACGGGAAACGTTTGGTTTTGACCATGCATTGTATTGTGAGTGTTCCCAGAGCCACTCAAAGGTGCCCTCAGATGCCTTTACGATTTTGCTAAAGCGTGTGTGGACGAAGCAAAGGCTGGAGAGACATTCTATAGTGTATCAGAGAAGATTCAGCGGCGCATGGATACGAGATTGGCAATCAAATCTTTTCTTTCCCTATCATGTTCGATATGAGGCAGCCCATTGAATGTTTGAGCAGTATCAGACTCTAACTGTGGCTTTATAGCTGGACATTCGAAGCCTCGGCTTGGCGACCTAGCTGTGCTAATCGGTAGTTGAGCTGTTCTGGTATCTTTTCTATACTGCTGAACGAGTCCACAGGCCGCCTTGCGCGCAATCTCGTGCCTGGGCTAGAAAGCGAGGCAATTTCATGTGCATGCACCATCAAGGTCAAGCTCTGGGTTGTCAGCTCTCTGAGCAGTCGGAGCGGTTGATGCTTCTGCGTATGAGCCTTGGCTGGTAAGATATGGGTATATTGAAGCTGTCGGCACGTCAGAGATGCGATGATCTGTGAGGCCTCCTCGATAGGATTGGTCAACGGTATTCACGGGAGGATGGAAGGGTTATTGCGGCATCTGCTACAGGCGGTTCATGACTAGGAGAGTTGGGTATGTAGTTGTCAACATGAAGTTTGTGCGCTGGTCAGCAACACGGAGCCTTGTCATGTATAAAACACATGAACGCAGCACGCCGCTCTGACAGGTACCAGATCGGTATGCATACAATGAGAATACTAATGCACAAGGCAAGTTATGTACCGTTGTGGAGAAACTCCTCTTTATGAATGTAATATTCAACTGAGCTCTTGTACCCATGTTGCAGTTGATCAATAGACGTCCGAACAATGAGAGTGAGGATTCTTACACTCTGCAGTTGAGGGTTTCTTCACAAATCGCAGAGGAATGAGCAGAGAGTCATGGTCTCTCTCTCCCCGTGATATCATGAGCATACTCTGTATATACAGCTGTTTCTGTGCATGGACGGCGAACAACTCTTCAAAACGGACCACCTTTGCCAGTTCGGAGATTACCTTTGATCATTAATTGTTCGACTTATACAGCCCTTCTCCTCTACTACAACTCAACCGGCCATCCACACAGCCTTATTCACACCACAGCGTCTTCTATTTCTACTCCCCCGGCTGGTCAGCATCCAATCGAGCGGATCCCGATCAGAGCGGCGACGCTAGCGGTCCGTCCGTCGCCGCCGCTAAGGCAAAGCGCCGACACGGCCCTGGAGAGGACGGAGATGGTTGCCATGAGCGCCTGTGAATTAGAATAAAAAGTATATATAGAAGAGCCGAGCCTGCCAAGATGTAGACGCTGCTTGGAGCAACAGATCCAATTACTTGAACACAATACAATACTCTACTCTTACAGCAAACCCTCTAGCATCCCCGTTACCATCACCATGGCCGTCCTCAAATACGTCAACAAGCTCCAAGGCCACCGGGTCCTGGTCCTCGGCGGCTCTTCCGGCGTTGGCTTCTGCGTTGCCGAAGCAGCTCTCGAGCACGGCGCCCACGTCGTCATCAGCAGCTCCAACCAGTCCAAGCTGGACAAGGCCGTCTCTCGTCTCGCGGAGCACATCAAGGCGGCCAACCTCGGAGACGCGGACAAGCTGCTCTCTGCCAAGACGTGCGATCTCGGAAACCCGGCCACCATTGAGCAAAACGTTGTCGAGCTCTTGGAGTTTGCTACCAAGGATGGGAAGCTCGACCACGTGGTCCACACAGCTGGTGATGCTCTAAGCACCGGCGGTCTTGCCGACGTGACTGTTGAGAAGATTCACGCCACCTCTCAAGTTCGCAACACCGGCGCCATCATTATTGCAAAGTACTTGAACAAGTACATTAACCAGCGAGTGTCGAGCTCATTCACCCTGACTGGCGGAACAAACACCTGGCGCCCGCTGCCCAACTGGTCCGTCATTGCTGCCTCCGGAGGCGCCACGGAAGGCCTTTCCCGCGGTCTTGCGGTCGATCTGCGGCCTGTGAGATGCAACTGTGTGATGCTCGGTGGCGTCGATACGGAACTGCTCGAGTTCATCCCCAACAGGGAGGCCGTGTTGGACAGCTTCAGGAAGGAGACCATTACGGGCACGGTTGCTTCGCCTCAGGAAGTAGCAGAGGCGTATGTCTATTCGATGAAGGATTCCTATGCCACGGGGGCGATTATTGAGACTACGGGAGGCCGTCTTGTTGGAGATACCAAGACGCAGTACCTGATCTAAGGGGCATCCAGCTGTGCTGTGGAGGTTGTTATGTGAAAAGGTGTGTAATGCTGAATCTCATTAAGCCATAGATACGCAATAGCTCCCCCGCCCAAAAAAAAACCATTCATCTTTAACACAAAGCCATGTTGATTTCGTTTCTCTTCAAGCTGGAATCGTAAGCTCATAGTCGTCTGGAATTACGGTCCAGCTGTCGCACACCCCGAGCAGACTCCGCGCGCCGCCGGCCTTTGTCTTGCGCGCGAAATCTTCCCCTTGGTGCAGAAAAAAGTGCATTCCTTTGCTAAACTTCTGGCCCAGACCTTGCCACACTTCCTTCATCATGAAAAACGTCATGGTAACCACCTCCAGGTCCTCACGTAGCTTCGGATCGCGAGCCGGGGGCGAACCGACACCCTCTGGCGATTGGGGGGTTTCGTCATACCTCGAAGGACAAAAGTATTCCGTCATGAGGATCCTGCAGCTGGTGAACAGCAGACACGGGAAGTGCGCATTGTTCACAAAGTCGACGGATACGCGAGAGGCGTCTCGAAGAACGGATATCGTGTTTCGTGCGGCAGCGACGCAGAGCGGCCAATTCTTGGCCAACTCCGTTCCCGCATCGTCGAGGGATTCTCCCTCTTCAAGGGGTCGGTGATGCAAAAGAATTGTGCACGCATTCAAGATGACGTTGAGCCAAATCACTTCTATAAACTCGTCGTAATTGGCCATGGAGAGCTCCGTGGCAGAGCGAGGAAGCATCAGTCGGATCTTGGCCAGTTGCGTGCAAAGAACATTTATTCGCTCTTTGCGCCCATCCTCGTCGTCGTCGGCAGAAGTGTCGAGCGCTTCGCTAATGCGCCCCAGCAGTGCGTATCCCAGGATGAGATACTGCAGCTGGGTTGCCGAGCCTTGTGAGCTCCTGTCTCGCATTGCTGCAATCAGGTTGTCCATGTTGTAGGTGAATCGATTCGAGCATCGAGGCGCGGGCCCCTGGTCGGACTGAAAGTCGCGTTCCGGCATGGGAAATTCAATCTTCATCCTCCGGTCGTCAATCGCATGCATCAAGCCAATGGGAAAGCACATTCCGCGATCCATGATGAAGAGAAGCCATGAGATTCGTATAATCTCTTCCTTTTCTATCCACTTTGCCTTGTCTTGCGTGCCCAGGGTCTTGACAATCATGTTCCGCAAGCCGTCGCCAAAGCCAATGGCAACCGTCTTTCTCCAAGCTTCGCCGAGCATCACAATCGAGGTTGAATAGTCGACGTATGCCAGCCCGAGATAGACGACTAGGACGGCAGCTTGCATGGTTTGAAGCACGTGGTCCGGCAACCGTATCTCTCTTGACACGCGGCACTTTGCTTCCTCATACCACATCTGTTGTGATTTCCGGAACCGCTGGTTGGGATGGGCACCTGCTGAAACGGCAATGATTGCATAAAGCAAAACCGGTGGAATGCCCTCTGCCCCGTGGGACTTGAGGGCGGATAGGATGGCCTCCTTGTGCAGGATGGGAAAGTAACGGTAGAACTTTTCAAAGAACAGCTCGACCAACTGCAATATGTCTGGCAGCTCTGGCAACTCCGGCAGCGTCGGGTCCAATGCTGGCGGTGTGGGCAGTTTGGTAGTTTGAGCTACAATGGGATCTTGTCTCTCGGGAACAGGAGTATTTACGTCGGTTGCCGCAGGCTCATTGTTTGACAACATCCACTCAAACGAATCTTCCAATGGCGGCGCAACCTCATTGGTTTCAAGCCCCAGCAACGCGTCGATCTCGTCCATCGGCCAGGAATTCCAGGTGGCAAGGCCAGAGTCACGCTGCGAGTTTCCATTGGCACGACCCAAGACTTGTCCATGCCGGACATTGTGCCTGTTGCTTCTCTCATAGTAGCAGAGCTCGCCTCTGGTGGAACAAGATGAGCAAGACGGTCGGCTGCCCTGGCATTGTGTATTAGCAAGGCGGCGGTTGGTGGCTGTTTGTGAGTCTCACATCGCATCGCTTCTTTCTTGATCTGCATCCCCGACACACGTTTTGAGGCTTGGCCGGAGTTGACATGGTGGCCTTTACTATTCAACAACACGCTGTAAAGGTCCGAGGCTTGTCTGTAGTTTGCAATCTCAAGCGCAGCTCTATTCCCTTGATGATCACGTAAGGGTGGCTTCGGATATTTGGCTCCTAACTCCGTTGCTGAGACTTGTGTCATTGTAGGGGCGACACAAGCTCCGGCAGTTGTCGTTTTGTTTCTCCTTGGGCCAAATCCCACGTTTATTCGAAGCGGTCGTAGTCTATCTGATGAGAGCAACTCTCACGGTGTGATGCTGACGAGAATAAAGATTGCGGATGCTTACATCCTGTCAAGGCGCAAGATGACGCCACTGTGTCTCTCTCGTGAGGACTTCGGACATGAAATGCTCCGGCTCGGCACTCGGAGTCGTGATCCTTTGCTGATTAAAGCACCAACGCCATTGTCTGTCTCATCTCGACATTGCAAGCAGTCCATGTTGAACAGCATCTTCACCCAACCCGCGGGAACCTGTAAAGCCGATTCATACTTTTTAATTGATTGTCAGTGCCCTATACATGTACCTATGTATGCTCCAGCTACCGAATTCCGCCTGTCAAAATCCACAGCTCTAACGTGATTGTGAAGCCACGTTGCGGGGTCCCGGAATCCTATACCTTTTACTCCAGACTCCTGTCAAAACACTCCAAACCCATCGCCATCAAGTCTATATCCTTTCCATCATAGGTGAGGAACCTGCTTTCCATTCCCTCTTCTTTTCAATACTTGTTCTTCAGAGGTGCACAATAGGAAACGGTCCGAGCCGTTGCCCTGTTTCCATCCTGGCTGTCCATCAAGGTGCAAGTGCCAGCCCTGCACCAAGTGTCTTGGCCGGCGTCTCCATCAGAACCTTGATGTCTCTCTGACATATGACAATGCATGATTATGATTCGTCTCAATGCATGGCCTAGAGAGATGGTTGAGCCATGCTGAGGAAATTGAATCCCACGATACCCTCGGCTACTACGTGGTTGGGGACGGAGCGAGAGTACAGCGACACGCGGCGACCAATGATTCCATCGCTGCCGACCTCGAGTGACAGCGGTTTATCGAGCGGCAGTTCGACAAAAGCCTTGTCAAACGATTCCGCCGTCGTGGGAAATTGAAACTGCTGAAACGTGCCGCAATCTTCCACTCTTCTCGTCAAGTCGCCGCTGGAACTGTGTGGCCAAGTTAGCTGCATCGAAACCGTCGGGGCCTCAAGTGAGCACCTACTGAATAACGACATGGAGATTTGACAGCGTTCTTGCGTCGTAGGCAGCGTCTGGCGTCAGTCTCGCATGCGTTGCCTCGTTGCTCTCCGGACGGCCGGGAGTGTGAAAGGCAAGATCGCCGCAAATGGTTCTCAGCCGGCCGGCATTGTCTGGCGAACTGAGGGCAGCAAGCGCGCCTCCACGAGGCTTGTTGGTGATTTCTGGGCCGCACATGACGGGAGTATTCGGTGTGGTGTTGGTTGGGTGCTTTTTTGATAGCAAAGAGTGCCAGGGTGAGAAGGGCTCGTGGATTCGGGCTCATTGCCAGCACCAAACCGTGCCTTTATATGCCAAAGACCTCGGCTCGACAAACAGTTCAACGGCCCTGTTCACGCCCCATGCGAGCTTGCTTGTTTCATGGCCGTTCAGTTCGTCCTTTGGCGACGCAAACGGTGGCTGAGATGTAAACACTGAGCGTGTAAGCTGCTTGAAACGGTGCCGAGTGGCCCAATCATGGCGCCGCATTTCTCGCCTCCTTTCCCCATACGGTAACCGTACGTGAGCAAGTTTGAGCGGAAATGCTCCCGAATCGCCAGCGCACATCTCCGGTGAGCTGGGCGAGAACCTTGATGGAGAGCCACCTGCATGGATGACGACGGATTCTGTTCATGACGCTGGCCTTGCTGCATTAGTAATTCGCACGGCGGTATTGCTGATCACGCCTTGCTGACCCCCCCCCTCTCAGGCCGTGTTAAATAGGGGGGAAAATGGCGGTTCGGGTCCTTCTCCTGACGGCTCTCTCCCTGCTGCCCCTTGGTTGCTACTCTTCCTCTCCAGATCCTTCCAAGCCCGAGCTTGCCAGCGTCAAGATTCAAGAACCGCTTGCCGACTCGTTCGAGCCCACAATGTCGATTGGCACCTTTTCACTGCCGGCACTGCCATATGCCTACGATGTGAGCCCGCCTACATACACAAGGTTGGCTGGTCCATCAAGG
The DNA here is from genome assembly GCA_001721665.1 of Trichoderma pleuroti. Classification (NCBI taxonomy): domain Eukaryota; kingdom Fungi; phylum Ascomycota; class Sordariomycetes; order Hypocreales; family Hypocreaceae; genus Trichoderma; species Trichoderma pleuroti. The sequence goes on along the minus strand of MDJU01000009.1, from coordinate 94,203 downwards.
TGCTACATCCTGCTAACTATTATGCCTCAAGGCCCTTGAGCCGAGCATCTCCGCTCAGATCATGGAGCTCCATCACAGCAAGCATCACCAGGCCTACGTGACCAACCTGAACAACGCCCTCAAGACCTATGCCACCGCCATCACGGCCAACGACGTCCCTTTGCAGATTGCCCTGCAGGCTGCCATCAAGTTCAACGGTGGCGGCCACATCAACCACTCTCTCTTCTGGAAGAACCTGTCGCCATCCTCGTCCGCCGACGCAGATCCCGCCAGCGCCCCTGCTTTGACTGCTGAAGTAGCCAAGACTTGGGGCAGCTTGGATGGTTTCAAGGAGGCCATGGGAAAAGCCCTGCTTGGCCTCCAGGGAAGTGGCTGGGGCTGGCTGGTCAAAGACGGCAATACCTTGCGAATTGTGACGACAAAGGACCAGGATCCCGTCGTTGGCGGAGAAGTCCCAATCTTGGGCATCGACATGTGGGAACACGCATACTACCTGCAGGTGAGCTTCCTTTCGCGCAAAGGTCTCTTCATTGAACCACGGTTGGCTAAACTTTTGTTGCCTAGTACCTCAACGGCAAAGCTGCCTATGTGGACAACATCTGGAAGGTCATCAACTGGGCAACCGCCGAAGAGCGGTTCAAGGGAGACCGCGAAGACGCCTTCAAGATTCTCAAAGCTGCCCTGTAAGACGGTGTAACCGCGTCCCTCGAGCTACGAGGCAAATCAGAGGCAGGCACCTGGTAGGCATCTTGAAGATTATGAAATAAATTGTGCCATTCCTTTTGCGTTCCTTGTGTGACCGGCATAGATCGTATCCCCTTTTACCATCTCAACTGTGTGACCCCGTGTGCATGGTGCTGGTGCTGTACTACAAACGTACAAATATGGCCATCTTCAGGAACAAGTCGTGGCTCTTATCTATACGTGACGAGCTTGGATTATCGCGTAATCAGACGAATCTCCTCAATAGGGGCATGCATGTTGGATTGCCTCCTCAGCCGGTGTGTCACCATCGCATCAGGTCGAGTCGGACAAGGAACGACCACAGCCATGCGATGGTGGCTGGCCGTAATGTCTTTTTATTTTGATGCGGCTTTGAACAGCGACGATATACTGCGCCACCCGACTGCGCACGTGTCTGAGACTTTTTCCGTGTGTTTACCCATGCCAGCTGGCGATGTTGAAACAGATGATGTCGTAACAACGAGGGGTGCCATACTGTTGATGGAACCATCCGTTGCGAAGCTTTAATACGAGGATCAAATTGTGCAATAGTAAGTCGACAGTCATCAGAATGAAAAGGGATATCCCCCTATTAGCACACATCGAATTGTAGATAAGTCAATCTTCTAGTTTACTGTCGCAATAGGGCCAGACAACTTTGAGTTACTCCATACGTGGGTAACCACTCACCACCCCCATCTGAGCTTGACTCGGCAAAGGACTCGGAGTAGTGTCTGATCGAGCTTTGAGGCTCGATGCACGGCATTTATGCAGGTACCCAGATATCAACACGAGCAATAGGTGGAAACACGCACATCTTTCATCAAGCTTCCCGATAGAGTGGTGGAGCTGTCGTTCATTCATCCTACCATAGCTTATTGGACTCTTTATTTTTACCACAACCAAAGAGGTATATGCCAAAGACAGGATCAAGATGCCGTCTACAGGGGAATCTTACGACAGAATCTGCGGTCCACGGCAGCTGAAAGTGTCTCTCATCTTGTGTAGCTAGACGGCTCGTGGCATCTTGTGCAACCTCATCAGCATGTCCCTGATTGAAACAATACCTTCGGATCCACGGCAGCCATCATCTCCAACCAGAGGGTCTAGTAATGTTGAACAAAACATCTGACTGTTACTCGACATGCAATGTGTTCTCAGACGTAGAGTACATGATTCTACCATCTCATGTTGGCGGATCATTTCGAGTAACGTGTAGCGGAAATGAGGATGCGATACGAATCCGTCGGGATACGGGAGCATGCAGCCGCAATACGGACTCGAACGGGAGGACATTGTTGTCCCATCCTGGGTGACATTGGAGGCCTTTCCATGGTTTGAGGGCATCTCCTTACACATATAAAAGATGGCGGCTCTCAGGGGGACGTCTATGACCAAGACTCTGCTTTTCACAGCAAAGACGCCGATCGAAACAGTCCTTCGTTTATAGTCACTCGCTACACTACTCTCGTTACAACATTCTCTCGCTGCAACGCCCTTCACCATGGTGAACAAGACGTTTGTCCTGGCCCTCGTGGGCATTGGGTAAGCTTAGGATGGATTTTACGGACGAAGAAGAAGGCCTTGGGCTAACATGATGGCAGCGCCGGTCTTGTTGCTGCAACGGATCATACCGTCACTGTCACAACGACCAAGACGGAGACCGTCACGGCATGTGCCTCGTCGTGCTATTCAACAGTGACAAGCTGCTCCTCGACCACGTCTCTGACTCTGTCTACCTTGTCCACGACGGAGACTGAGACGGTGTCCAAGTCTACTTCCACGGCTACCTCCACCACTGGCTCCGTTTCGTCCGGATCAAGCTCTTCTCAATCGACGTATTCCATCCCATCGGTGGTTTCAAGCACCGGCACGACTACTGGTACACTCACGAGCAGCACTTCGTCTTCCACCACTTCGGGAGCTTCCACCACCACCGACTCGAGCCAACTCCCCGGAACCACCACGTCAAACTGCTCTCAAGGATACAACTGCGGATCCCTCACTGCGAGAGGAAGCACGGATTCGTCTGTTGTCTCGAGCACTTCAATTTCCCCATCCACGTCATCTTCTTCTCTGCACTCCACCTCGCTTTCGACTTCAACGTCCAGCCGAGATACTACTTTCAAGTTTCCCACCACGACGCAGGCTCGTGAGACGCCTTCATCGGCATCCGACAGCACGACGGGGACGACATCTGCAAGTTCTACAGTGACTCAGTCTGAAAGCACAACGGCGACAGATTCTGACAGCACGACTCTGACGACACTCAAGTCGACTATTACGCAGACTGTGACTGTTCCGGGAAACTCACACTCTGGAAGCTACAGTCACACTCCCTCAGACACCACGTTTACGGCCGAGTCGTCCACGCAAACCATTTACTCTACCGTGTCAGAGTCTACCGGGACCTCCTCTACTGTTTCCTCCACGGAGTCTAAGTCCGCGTCTACCTCTACTACCACCGGCCAGTCGTCTTTGGGGTCATCTTCCAATTCCAGTGGTCAATCTTCCACTGCCTCATCAACAGAGTCTACAGCCAAGGCCTCTTCTACAAGCACCGGGATAATATCCTCCAAGATATCCACGACTTTAGGAAGCGAATCTTCCACCGCCTCGTCAACAGAGTCTACAACTAGGTCTTCTTCCGCCTCCACCACTGGATCATCTTTAGAAACATCCACGGGTTCTACCAGTCAACCGTCTACCTCTAGTATCTCGACCAGATACACAACCACACCATCTGGAACCTTGCTATCCTCCTCCTCTTCTTCCTCCTCCTCGTCCACACAAGTCGGATCCACCGACTCATCGGCTTCACCCGCCACAACCACCCACACCTCCACAGACACATCCTGCACCGAATCTTCCACAGGCACATATCCCATCTACACTCTAACCAACTCCACAACAGCAACAATCACCGGAACCGGACACTCCTCCCAATCTACATCCCTCAGCACCACTTCATACATTATCCCTCCCTCTAGCATCTCCATCGATTCTTCCGCCGCAGCGGAAACTACGTCAAAAGTATCAAGCAGCTCACACTACTCCGTCCCATCCAGCGAAACATCCACCACGTCGTATTCTTCATCTTCCACTTCGTATTCTTCATCTTCCACGTCGTATTCTTCATCTTCCACTTCGTCTTCAAATTCGAGCACCCCCGGTTCAACCATCTCCTACGCATCCACCGCCGACGCCGTCACCCAGCCCTCGGCTACCTCCACCACCTTTCACACAACAACCACGACCAAATCATCCTCGAGCAGCGCAACAACTTCCACTGCATCGAGTTCGTCTACTGGCTACCCTCTTCCGCCTTCGTACGGACCTCCATCGTATGACATCCCGTCGTATGAGCTCCCGCCGTCTTACGGATTCAGGGGCCGAAGAATTTGGTAAATTTCGGGCTACAAATAGCCGTCATGGTGAGGAGATATGAAGGCAAGAGCGTTAGGGGACTGGTAGGCACACAGAATGATGATGGTTCTTCTTTTTGGTGAATTTGAGGATTGTTGTAGTTAGTAGTTGGCTGACAAGGGGGGGTTTTGTCTGTTTCTTTGTATAGGTAGTTAGTTGAATATGTTAGTAAATGCTTTTCATCAGTATCAATATATTCGCCAACTGCTATCCTATTTAACGAAACACGAAATACTGAATCCATGACTTTTCCTCGTGTTGGGCTCTATAATCTCTATACATCTAATGAGTCCATCTTTTCCAGGTTTTCGTGTACATAAATTCCTTGACAAACACATCGCTATAGTACCATTTTCCATTTCATTTGCCTTTGGACAAGCACACAACCGCCCACTTGCCGCTCCATGCCCATTTTCTGGCGCCAGAATCACCGCCTCCACCCTCAAGGGCTCTCAACTCTTCATCTTTTCCGGCGGGAAGATCAACAACGACATCGGCCTTGCAGGTTCGCAGAGACATGACGTTGACGCCGGAGCCAGCGCCCATGGAGCCGAGAGCTTCTGTGAAAGGAGTGGTAGGGTCCCAGCAAGCCTAGAAAGCGTTAGTCAATAGACTTTGTGGATATTGTCATAATGGAGGCCACTTACATCGCCAGTCAGCTTTCGGTAGTTCAAATCACCCTTGAAAATGACAAGCTCAGCCTGCTTCAGATCTTCGTACAGCTCAGGGGCCTCGTGGGGAAGTCGCCAAAAGGAGCCACCAGCAGTCCAGTACCTGTTGGGCCGGATAGTCAACTGGCCCTCACCATGCAGGGTCGCCCAATCCTGGAAGACGAACGACAGACTCTGGGCCTCCTTCTCTGACAGAGGTGCGGGGGTCTTGTCCGCGACTGTCTCTTCTTCCGACGGGGCTTCGAAGAATTTCTTGGGGTTGGCGAGAGCGCTCAGGAGGGCAGCAAAGTCTGCGGGGAGAACATCGGAGACAAACCAGGGGATTGACTTGGGGCGAAGCACAACGTGGGTAGCAAGACCCGTGTTGAGAAGGTAGCCAGCCAGCACCAGGTCGACGTAGAGCTCGAAGCCAGAATTGTCAAGAACAAAGTCCACGCGACGCTCCTTCTTGCCCTCGGCCCGAGCCTTGTTGAGCAGATCATAAGCCTGGGGGAGTTTGTTGACAAGGATGTTCTTCTCGGCGGCCTTTCTGGCTTCGCTGCCCTGCAGTCTCTGGATATCCTCGTAGGTCATGGTGGTGAGCAGCGACAAATCAGTCGCATTACCCCAGAGGCAGACCTCGCACATTTCCATGAAGAGGATCTTTTCGGCTTCGGAGTCATGAGTGATGTTCTTATCAGCGCGAATCTTTGTAACAATATCTTGGTATCTGGCGGCAAGCTCTGCGACGGCATTGCGAGAGGTTCGGAAGCTGTCAATCTTCTGACGGGCAAAGAGGTCGTAGGATTTCCAGTGCTGGGTCGTGGTGAAGAATGTGTTGAGGCGGCTATGCAGTAAGTCAGTAGGGAAGAGCTCGGAAGAGGTTGTTCTTGTACATTTGCGACGTACCGGTACATGTAGCATTCGGAAAACAGCCAGGGGACTTGGAACCAGGTTGGGTTGCCCAGCTGCTCCAGCTCCTTGTTGTAGGCGGCCGTCTCGTCTGAGAATCCGTCCTCGACCAGAGGTCTATAAGGTATGGTCGTTAGTACTTGGACCTCTTGTTCATCGAAAGACGGAGATTTGAGTGCATACGTCATCTGGCGGTCGTGCAGCATCTCATACTTGAGGGCGCCCAGCTGCTCGATAATCTTCTTGCCCTCGGCCTGCTTCTCGGCGTCATCCGTGGCAGAAATGGTCTTGTAGACGTCATCCACAGCACCAGTCTATCGAACAAAGATGGCTATTAGATGAAGATCAAAACACCTTGGTGGAAAGCCGTCGAGTCGAGGAATCGCTCACGAGAATGATGGGCCATCGCATGCGAACCGAGTCGCTAGCAAAGGACGTGGGGTCGTTGGTGACCGACTTTGCTGCATCGCCAGTTAGCCATGGATTGGTCAGAATAGCGGGCGCAGCAGAGGGAATTTTTCCATACGCGTCTTGGGATCAAACTCCATCTTGGTGAGATCAATGGCCGTGATTGCTGGCAATGTCTGTTGAGGTTGAAGATGCGAAATGGGCAGAATCAGAATCCCAACCGGAACCTTTTGGAGGGGTCCTGGGCCAAAAGAAAAAGGCACCCCATGGCGGGATTGGCGGGGTACATGGCGGGGTTGATGTCGGTACCTTGATGGAGTGCCCCGACAGTGTGCTCGAGCAGGTACCGCAGCTGTAAGCATCCCGTACTGCATGGATGCAATTAATACCGCCCGCTTTCAAAGGGGCAATTCCGAGCTCGAGGATCCATCGCTGCCGCTCGCGACGTCATTCTGGAGATGCGTGTCTAACTCGCTGAGGACGCGACCTGCCCTTGTCATGTTTGGTCTGATATTTCTTTCTTGGCGGAACGAGGCATTATTTTACCATGGCGTTGATTTGTTACGGTGAATCCTCCACGACCCGCATCTTGACGTTTAGGTGCGGGCTGTGCGGTTCCTGAATATCAGTGTCCGAGTATAGCCTTTTTGGCACAATCTCTCAACTAGGCCCAGACAAGCATAGCGATGGCGGCGCTGCAAGATGAATCTGGGCGTGGATATTACCGGGAATGGCATAGCAAACCGCATTGGCTGGGGACAAGATCACGTTGGTTCATCATTGGATGGATATAAACACCTCGAGTCTTCTTCTTCTGGTTACTGAAGGCGGTGAATGCTGCCATTGTTCCAGAGTCTGAGGAACGGGATACCCTTTTTGTCATTTCGCCGTGCTTGACAACTCTTCATCCCAAGGTCAAGGCCAACCAATGGATGTCTTGTCCTGTCAATCACCGTCACTGGCCATGCTACTGCATGCTTCTCGAGCGGTCTGTATCATCACATGTCAAATAGCGTTGCTTCTGTCTACAATGGAGTAACTCGATGATTTATGCAATGTGGGCTCCTATACACGGGTAGTGTGTAGAAGCAATAATCACTTATACCCAATCCCTTGCTGACGATGCTACTATCATCCAGCTTGCTTTCTAGTCTTTACTATCATTGCCACATTCCTCTAATATTCGTTACATTCCCCGTGTTCCTCTTACATCTGCCGGCGTCAATGTTAAACTTAAAACGCGGGATGCTAGATTGTCACTCCTTTTGAATTAACACCCTTCACAATATAGTAATAACGTCTGGATATCGAAGAGCACGTCTAATCTGCGTCAAGTGCTACCTACGCAAGAATAATACTATTATGCCTGTTAAAAAACCACTACACTCATCCTTCTCTCCCAGTCCATTACTCCAAGCTCTTGACGTCGTCAAGTTGATCCTCCTTCTTGACTTCCACACCGTTCGACACCACCACCTCGGGTACAACCAGCGTATCCTCGCTTGCCGGCGATTTGGCATCATTGCTATCGTGGTGAATTGCTGCCGGCGCATAGTGGTACAGTTTTCTAGCAACAACAAAGCTCCCGACTGACGTTCCCCAGCATAGTACTGCGAGAGATGCCGTAATGAACAAAGTCGGGATCAAGAAGAGGCTCGCAATACCGATCCAGAAAAATGCAAAGGCAAAGGCAGCAGAGAGAGCCAGGAGAATGGTGGACAAGGCAAAGGAGAAGAATAGCAGAAGGGGTAGAAGCGCGAAAAGAGCTTGGAAAACTGTAAAGGACTGTTGAATGCACACATGCGCGTGTTAGTCAAACAGATGCAAGCTCTCTCTCCCCTCGCGTTTCCTTATAAGAGAGGGTTACGTACGAAAAGTATGGGTTGATTCGAGGCAAATGACGATGTTGCGTCGTATGCGCGTTGGCGAGAAGCTGGCGGAATCAACGAGTCGAAAGAGCCCTGAGCATAGGAGTATGCAGTGGACAGCAGCGCTGTCGGACGGCTCCTTGTTCCAGTCTTTGCGTCGCCATCGCTTTGCGTCGGCCCTATGGCGGCGCACATTGCTTTGGAGTAAATCAAGATGGAGCAGGGATATCTTGTGTGTATGTGTGTGTTACTCTAGAGCTGTTGCTGTTGGTAGCGACGGGATATCAAGGGCCAGCGCAGAGATAAGATGAGGTGAGACGAGACAGGCGATGTGAATAAGATGGGATGCCATCAATCGCTTGCGGGATGGTGGGGGGCGCGACTAGCGAGCGGCTGCGGTTGCGGCTGCAGGAGACCAAATGCGGAGGTGGAGATGGGGAAAGAAGGGACAAAGATGGTGATATGGCGATTATGGAAAGGAAGAAGAGAAAGTGGCGGGATGTGTGTGTTTTGTTTTGTTTATGTTTTGGCTCTGCCTTGTATGAGATGAGATGAAATGAGTGGGAAGGAAGGGGGTGAGGTGACGTGTGCGCTGGTATTGGCTGATGTCACCACGTGCAAGTGTCTGATACGTAGACCAGAGATTAATGAGATGGGTGAAGGGGGAGATTAAGCGGAATGAGCATTTGGATGCTGAAATGGTGGTGGATGTGTTTAGGAAATAGAGCGAGTACTCTTTTGCCATCATCGCTATTATATAGGGTAGGTATTAATGTGTAATGAGAGTTTATTTGGGACGTGGAAAAAGAGTCAATTACAAAGGATGTTAGAAACCAGGGGTTGGGTATAAACCAGAGGTTGGGCATAACACGGCACATCAGTAATATTGACCCAAACATGGATTGGTGCATTAGTAGGTAGCTACCTCTGTTCAAATCATAATCTGTACGCTTGACTATAGAGTACTAACACGTTATCACAGCACAGAGGATACCGAGGCAGACGACTTGGATTCGCTCATCGACACGCTTTACTGCATCATTACTTTCGCTCTCCATTTACAGCTCGCATCAGCTGGTGGCCGAGTACTTTGCCCCGTGGCCCGGCAATGTCCTATGCTTCTATAAAAGATTCGGGTCACAGCCATTCCCGGCGCCGTCAAGAACCACGCACTTGGATGCCACAAATTACAGATACAGACCCTCCGGCTCGCCCTCCTGCTTGGTGCGCAACACTCGCTCTCGAGCAGATCGGAAATCCGCCATCTGCACCCGCATGCGTCGCTCTCGTAGAGCCATCATGCCAGCCTCTGAGCAGATGGCCTTGATATCGGCACCGGACAGGTCGTCCTTTTGAGAGATAAACTCATCCAGGTCCACATCATCGTTCAGGTTCATCTTGGAGGTGTGCAGGGTGAAGATCTTGCGTTTTGTGTTCTGGTCGGGGTTCTCAAACAGAATCTTTCGATCGATTCGGCCGGGTCGGATAAGCGCAGGGTCAAGCGTATCAATCTTGTTGGTTGCCATGATGACCTTGACGTCGCCACGGTCGTCGAAGCCGTCAAGCTGGTTAAGAAGCTCCAGCATGGTTCGCTGCACTTCACGCTCGCCTCCTGACGTAGAATCGTATCGCTTCGTACCAATGGCATCGATTTCATCAATGAACACAATGGAGGGTGCGTTTTCACCAGCAACCTATGTTCCTCTGTGTTAGCATCAAATGGCAATTGAAACGTCGGTGCAAGGGAGAGGTTGACGAACCTGGAACAGCTGTCGCACCAACCGCGGGCCATCTCCCAGATACTTCTGAATCAGCTCGCTGCCCACGATACGCAGGAACGTGGCGGATGTCTGGTTGGCGACTGCCTTTGCCAACAGGGTCTTTCCGGTACCGGGAGCACCGTATAGGATGACACCCTTGGGGGGCTTGATGCCCATCTCCTCGTACAGCTCGGGGTGAAGCAGTGGCAGCTCCACTGACTCTCGAACCTCTTGAATCTGCTGCTCCAGGCCACCGATATCAGCGTACGACTCTGTTGGCGCCTTGTCGAGCTTCATGACGCTGACAATGGGGTCTGTGTCATCGGTCAAGACTCCAACAATGCTGACGCTCTTGTGGTGCAGCAGAACGCTAGCGCCAGGCTCGAGAAGGTCCTTGTCGACAAAGCTCATGATGCTGACGTAGTATTCAGGACCCGTTGTGCTGCTCACAATGGCGTGGTCGTCGTCAATGAGCTCCTCCAATGTGCCGACGCTCATTGGGCTTCCTCGCATATCGTCAACACGGCCCCGCTCGTCGGCTAACCTGTCGACATCAACATCGGGGCCGGCAGTCTGACCCTCCTTGGCGGCCTTGGCCTTGCGCAGTCGCTCTTGGTTCTCGACGTATTCTTCCTCGAGGAGCAGGTGGTCGTGGATTCTCTGCATTCGAAGCAGTCGGAGCTTGCATCGGCTCGTGGGATAGACGGCAGGGAGCTTGGCCGCAGCGCTAGTACCGCCAGCCTTTCTCTTCTTGCGGCCGACCCGGGTTGTTGGCCTCGGCGGGGGCTCGTACTTGGGCTTGTCCTTCTGTAACGGGCGTTTAGTTGTGCTGTTCCATGTCGACAGCGTGGGAGGGAAATGGCTGTACCTTTTTGTCCTTTTCATTCCGTCCCCCCTCACCACCCATACCAGATTGTCCTTGACCCTGGAGAAGCAAATGTCAGCATAGCTGCACCACGGCAAGATCAACAAAGACGCAGCGCAGCTCACCATCTTGACCGGTCAAGCTCTGCAAGGCTGCTATTCGAAAAGCTTGGTCGACTTGCTTCTCTCTCTCTCTCTCCAAGTAGCACTCCTCTGAGAATCGGGCAGAGCTGGAGAAGAGGCTGAATTGATGATGATAATGACGGAGAGGCGAGTCGGCACTCGCTAGGCTGATGCTGCACAAGCACCCATGCCTTTGGGCTAGGCGCCAGAGAGACACGACAGCTCCAGGCGGATCACGTGCCCCCAGCTACGACGCATCACGTGATTGAACTCAGAGAGATGGATGGGCGCCGGTAATTGTCAGCTTCTTCCATTCGGCTTCTGTTTCGACAATCCCGTCATTGTTGATGCTCGCCCTCAAGCGGATTAGATTTCATCCAAGCTTGTTCGTATTGGCGATTAATGATGACATGTTTGGCTACTTACATAAATGACTGAAGGAAGCAGTGCTGCAAGATGGTGCATGGATGAATGGCACATACATACATCAAGGATCACATAAGCAGCAAGCTTGACCACCTACTTGGCCATTTATCCACAAGCCTGACCTGATTGTCACGACTGCACCATGCCTGGATCAATCCTGCGTGTTGCTGCTCCGTACATTTATCATGTATTTTGAAATGGAAAAAGATGGCCTTCGCCCATGCCACGCTACCTCCATACTCAATTGACCTCCCACTCACTGCAGCCTGGCACTGGAATCTTCCAACGCAACAGCCCGCACCTACATACGGTGTCATGCGTGCCTGATTCACAGCCCAGAACAGCCACTCGAGTTTGTTCACGAGCACAGCCTGTCACCAAGACGGCCTCCATATGGGTACCGCTACCGCTACCGCTGCCGCCAGCCATTACCCACCTCGCCCTCCGGAGCACAAGTGACCGGTTGGCTGTCGGGTGCTCGACGGTGATGCGGCGCAAGGATTCGGTTCCCTGCACGCACTTGGGCAAAATATGGACCTCAATGCCCTGCTCCATGCTCACTGCCCGATCAAGAGCAAAGGTGCCGTTGCGTGACACTCGGACTGCAGTGGACGGATGTGCGCGGAATGTTCCAGCGCTCCCAGTGCCACTCACAGCGGATATTGAGTTGCACTTGGGGACCCCAGCCCGGTAGCCGCAGCGCTAAAACTGCCCGGCCTGACGTCGATAGCCGCAGCGCCCCTCCTCAATCGATTGCTCCTGGCGCACACGCCGATAGGCGACTTCTCTGCCCATCCATCCAGCCTAAGCCCCAAAGCCTCCTCGATCTTCCCTCTGCCGTCGTCAGACGTCGACTTCTCTCACCAAGCCTCCGCAAGCGTCAAATTATCGTCAGGGTGCTTCAACGCTCGCTCCGCCATCGCCAGTATACTTTGGACCCATACTTTCGCTCTGCAAGACCCCCAACCCCTCTTACGCCCACGACAGCTTCGGCTACGATACGTCCGGCGTCATGTCTAGCAGAGATCGTCGCATCATGAAGGAGCTGCAGGATCTGACCGAGGACAAGGACACATCCGGCATTCACGCTGCCCTTGAGCAAGAGGGCTCGTTGTCTGCTCTCAAGGGCTGGTTCTATGGCCCTGGAAATACGCCGTACGCTGGTGGCAAATACGTGATTAACATTCAGCTTCCTCTCGACTACCCCTTCAAGCCACCCAAGATGCAGTTTAATACCAGGATCTGGCATCCTAATGTCAGTAGCCAAACAGTATGTGTCCCCCATTTACCGGATGTACTGGACTGCTGGCGAAAAAAATACTCACCATTTCCCGTGCGTCTAGGGCGTCATTTGTCTCGACACCCTCAACAAGAACTGGTCCCCCGTCCAAACAATAAAAACGGCTCTCCTCTCAGTCCGAATGCTTCTCGAAAACCCAAACCCCTCAGACCCACAGGACGGTGAAGTTGCACGGATGCTGCTCGAAGATCCCGACTCGTTTGTCCAGATGGCTCACGAGTGGGCGGTTAGGCACGCTGGTGCGCCGCGACAACGAAACCTCGATATAACTAGATTCAGAAGCCTGGCCAGACCGACAACGGCTGTCGATGCGAGCCGGTATGCTACGATTCTTGGGATGCTCTCGAATCAAGGAGAAAAGGCTAACAACGAGGCGCAGATACCATGGATACAAGCCAGTCTTGGTCGAACAGTTTACGGCAATGGGATTCGACCTTGACAATGTGGTGGCAACTCTCGAGTACTTCCGCATCGACAAATTCCATGAAAGCCTACCTCCGTCTCGCATGTCGGACGTAACAACTCGACTTCTTGGTGAGAACCCTTAGGATGGATGAGGGAAATTTAAGAGTCACCAATCTGTCCCTTCCCCAACATCAAGTGGCGAAATGAATCGGAGTTTATTTGCATGGACTGAGGGTTGGATTGTTTTTTTTCTGGGTTTTCTATTTCTTTCCTGGGGGCTCTGTTCCTTGGCTCAGCTCTGCTCCAATGGCCTGTTCCATTAGTAGACTCGGGATTGACGGGACAGTTGCTTACGAGAGCCGAGTCACTTCTTGAATGGTCGTGACTAGCTTGACACACCTGAAGAAGTCATTTAGAGAGGTTCGGGAGAGATGGATGTTTAGGGCATCATTGGTGCACCGGGAGTGCATGCTATCAGGTATACAGCGACTCTGGAGTTATGAAGGTTGGAATTAGGTAGCATATTCACATTCAATACAGCGTCCCCCCCCCCCCTTTTTTTTTCAAATGTCTGTAAACAATCACAGGGGGAAGCACAGGGAGAAGCACGCCTACACATGTCCATAGATGAAGAAGAGCGAAAAGGCACATTGCCCTCCCATGACACCGAATCTATCACGTACCTGCGAAACAACAGAATTAAGCGAAAACAAACAAAGAAGTTGGCCCGTCGCCCTGACAAGGACATGTTTCTTCCGTTTCCTTCCTATCCACATGCTCCAGAAAGCCATCACCAGCCATTTTGAAACAGCCACCACTCCCTCCATGTGATGATTTTTTTTTATATAGATTTAGTTTATCTGAATTAAATGATGCAAACTCACCAAGTCCACTCTTGTTGCCTCTTTTTTTTTTTCCCTGTTTCCTTATAAAGAAAACATCAAAAGAAGGGGGGACTTGATTTACAGCAGGTCGCGGCGGACAAACTCGTTGTACAGAGCCTTGCCCAGACCGGCGGGGGAGCGCTCGACAATGACGCCGGCGTTCTCGAGGGCGGCAATCTTGGAGTCGGCGCCGCCCTTGCCGCCGGAGACGATGGCACCGGCGTGGCCCATACGGCGGCCGGGGGGAGCAGAGATGCCGGCGATGAAGCTGACGACGGGCTTGCCGCCGTTGAGGGTGTTGGCCTGCTTGAGGAACTCGGCGGCGTCCTCCTCGGCGGAACCGCCAATCTCGCCAATCATGATGATGCCGTCGGTCTCCTCGTCCTCGAGGAAGACCTTGAGGCAGTCGATGAAGTTTGTGCCGCTGAAGGGGTCACCGCCAATGCCGACGACGAGGGACTGGCCGAGGCCGGCCTGGGTGGTCTGGGAGACAGCCTCGTAGGTCAGGGTGCCGGAGCGGGAGACGATGCCGATGCGGCCGCGCTTGTGGATGAAGCCGGGCATGATGCCGATCTTGCACTGGCCGGGGGCGATGATGCCGGGGCAGTTGGGACCGACGAGGCGGGTCTTGGACTGCGTCTTGAGCATCTGGGTGATGCGGACCATGTCTGCGATTCTCGAGAACCGGGCAAGGGTTAGCTATCCAAGGGGGGAAACTTGTTTGTGATATCTATGGTGGGGCTAAATTCTGACCATGTTGAGGAATTCCCTCGGTGATGCAGACGGCAAGGGGGATCTCGGCCTCGAGAGCCTCTTCGATACCGGCGGCGGCCAGAGGAGGGCTTTATTTTTTGGAGAGCGCAAGTCAGTTTATTGCCATTGCATCTTTGGAAGCTCAGGGGGGAGGCTCGGGGTTCGCATACGGGACGAAGAGCGCAGTAGCGGTTGCTCCCGTCTCCTTGACGGCGTCGGAGACGTTCTTGAAGACGGGCAGGTCGAGATGTGTCTGGCCAGCCTTCTTGGGGTTTGTTCCACCAACAACCTTTGTACCTAGACGCGAAAGCGGTGTGAGTATTCGCGGCTCAGTGTTTGTGCGCAGCAGCATTCCGAGGCTTTTCTCGTACCGTACTCAATGGCTTGCGAGGCGTGGAAACTGCGCATATATATCCCCAGGTCAGCATGTCATTGGCACCCTTACAGCCCCCCACGCAGGATGGCTCTCCTGCAGGCAGCCAGCGTTGAAAAGACGTACGTTCCCTGCTTTCCGGTGAAGCCCTGGAAGATGACCTTGGTCTCGCTGTTGATGCGCAGGTTCTCGATCGTCTTGGAGTACGGAGAGCTGGCCGAGCTGTAGTTGCGGCGGGCAGCGTTGCGCAGCGCCGAGCGCGCGGCGGTTCTGGGGATGGCCTGCATGGCTGTGGAAGGGGCAAAAGAGAGAGAGGGGAGAGGAGAGGTTCCAAAGAAGGGAGAGAAAAAGAAATCTAGAAGAAGGCCGCGCGGGTGACAAGCTGCGAGAGGGAGAGCGAATTGAGTTTTGAGCTGCAAGCTTGCAGAAAGGGAATATCGTCGGTCCAGCAGCAAATTACCGGCTCTGGCAGCTCTGAATTTCGGGTGCTGCCGGGCGCCCGGCAGTTGGCTTTTTCCGAGCGGTGCAAGTATTTTCTGACCACCGAGGAGGGAAAAAAAAAAATTGGTTACGGTGAGGGGCATTACGGTGCTCCGTTTGCCGCGCCGTTTCCGTCTGTTACTGTGAGCTATGGGATTTCGCTCCGTAACGCTAACGGAACAGGCTAATTTTTTGGGCTGGAGATCAAAACGGCCCCACTGAGGCGATAGTCTGCCAAAAGTTCTTATCAAACATCAACGAGGGGCATCAAAATCGACTTTCAGTCCGTACTTTACGCGCTTCCGAGGCTGTTTTTTGTCGTCTTTACCAGCGCGCGCAAACGGCGCATACACAATCCGATACAATGGCCACGACCACGATGACGGCGATCGCCACGTCGCAGAAGAAGAGCGTCGAGCTTGCGCCAGAGAGCGAGCGATTCCTGCGGTGCTGCGCAGATCTTGCCAACGCCCTGATCGAAGACCACGAGGCCACCAAGAATGGCCGGCCAGGGCGAGACATCAACCTCAATGCGCTGCGTGCGAAGCTGGCAAAGAAGCACAAGCTGGCCAATATCCCGCCGCTCACGGCCATTATTGCTGCGATCCCCGAACACTACAAGAAATACATTCTCCCGAGACTCATCGCAAAGCCCATCCGTAAGATCACTCAGATGCATTGAAATGATGATGGAGCCAAAAGGACTAAGTGGAATACAGGAACATCATCTGGTATTGCTGTTGTTGCCGTCATGTGTAAACCGCATCGATGCCCGCACATCGCATACACTGGCAATATCTGCGTCTACTGCCCTGGAGGACCCGATTCGGATTTCGAGTACAGCACACAGTCATACACTGGATACGAGCCGACTTCAATGCGAGCCATCCGCGCACGATACGACCCATTTGAGCAGGCCAGAGGCCGAGTCGACCAGCTCAAGAGCCTGGGACACTCTGTCGACAAGGTGGAGTACATCATCATGGGAGGAACTTTCATGTCCTTGCCTGAGTCATACCGAGAGGATTTCATTGCCCAGTTGCACAATGCCCTCAGTGGATACCAGACCTCCAAGGTCGACGAGGCAGTCGAGGCCGGCGAGATGAGCAACATCAAGTGTGTCGGCATCACCATCGAGACACGGCCAGACTACTGCTTGCAACCCCACCTTTCAGACATGCTGCGATATGGCTGCACGAGATTGGAGATTGGAGTACAGTCTCTATACGAAGATGTTGCGCGAGATACCAACCGAGGTCACACCGTAGCGGCGGTGGCAGAGACGTTCTGTCTGGCCAAAGATGCTGGCTACAAGGTAGTCAGCCACATGATGCCAGATCTACCCAACGTGGGAATGGAGCGTGACATTGATCAGTTCAGAGAGTACTTTGAAAACCCTGCCTTTAGAACAGATGGTCTGAAAATTTACCCCACGCTCGTCATTCGAGGAACAGGTCTATATGAGCTGTGGCGAACAGGAAGATACCAAAACTATACCCCCAACCAACTCATTGATCTAGTGGCCAGAATTATGGCCCTTATTCCCCCTTGGACACGCATCTACCGTGTTCAGCGAGATATCCCCATGCCGTTGGTCACGTCTGGTGTCGAAAACGGAAACCTGCGAGAGTTGGCCTTGGCTCGAATGAAGGATTTCGGCACAACTTGTCGAGACGTGAGAACGAGAGAAGTCGGAGTCAACGAGGTCAAGCACAAGATTAGGCCAAACCAGATTGAACTGGTGCGCCGAGACTACGTTGCCAACGGTGGATGGGAGACATTCCTCGCCTACGAAGATCCCAAGCAAGATATTCTTGTCGCACTCCTGCGACTCCGCAAATGCACTGAAAAGTACACCTTCCGAGAGGAGCTTACCGGCCAGCCAACCAGCATGATCCGCGAGCTTCACGTTTACGGCACTGCCGTGCCCATTCACGCGCGCGACCCTCGCAAGTTCCAGCACCAAGGCTTTGGCACTCTGCTGATGGAGGAGGCCGAGAGGATAGCCAGGGAGGAGCACGGAAGTGACAAGATTAGCGTCATTTCGGGTGTGGGCGTGAGGAGCTATTACAAGAAACTGGGCTACTGGCTGGATGGTCCGTACATGAGCAAGTGGTTGGATGGACGGGATGAGGCAGCATGATTATGTGGAAATGTTGGGATTTTGGCATGCAAGTGATGATAAAATTGGCGAATTACATGGCGCAATGGATAGGATATGGATATCATGTTTACAATAGAACATATTTGATATACATGATGCTTTAACAAATCACAATTGGTTTATTGCCTCCTTCATCTCTTCATAAGGCAGCTGCAGCGCTGTGTAGACTCTGAAAGGGAAAAAAAGGGCAGAAGGCACAAGAACGTTCATTTTCTCGAATGTACCTAGCGAGGACTGGATTCCAGGAAGGCCCATACGTTTCGTTGGTAGTGTGGCCAGCCGTCAAACATAAGTTACATGCGACTGGCTAGAAAGACAGTAGTATCTGCGAGACCTTTTGTATGGCGTGCCAAACCGCCCAAGAAGATGCCCATTGTGCCACTTCCCGCTCGGTCTCAATAGCGTCCGCGACTGATGAGATCATTACGGTTCGTTTGTGTGTCTAGGGATCAAGCCTAGTTAGATGCGAGGCTACGGCATTTTCAATAACATGATACCTCCATCTTAGGAGGATCGAGTTGTAGCGAGTGTCGTGGAGGGCGAAGTCCGTAGCAACTGATTGTGTAAAAAAGCAACCGTAGCGCCCTTGGTGGCCAGATATGCTGGCATACTCGCAATGACCTCATATTGCTTTGCCATTGTGTAGATTGTATCTCCCAGCAGTTTCATGCGACAAGACGTAGCGTACCGGTTTAGGCTGGGGCTGAATACCGTTTCCAACCTGACATGGAACAAAGACCAAATGGGTGTAATAGAAGTCATGGTGGGAGCTCTCCGGCTGCCTTGTCCTCATCATCACTACCATGGTCTCCCTGTCCGTTCAATTCATCGGCATAAGGTAACTCCTGGGATGCTTTTCTAGCGGCCTTGGCTGCGGCTCGTAGTCGACGCTTTGCTAATATACCTAGTTTGGGCTTGGTCTGAGGTGTGTGTGAAGCCGCCGGTGGTTTCTCAGTCCAGATTGGAATCGCGACTGGGCATGCGCAATTGCGTCAAGGATACGGAATAGGTCTTTGGTGTATTGGCGTAGTGGTCTCGGGTGCGGATGTCATTTGACCATCGCGAACGGCAATCATGAGCAGTGCTTTGAGCGCAAAATGAGCATCATTCCCAGCGGCGTGGAGCGTCGCGTAGCGGATGTTGAATTCGTCCAGAAGGTTCTCTAGACTATACCGATAGTAAAGCTGCAGAGGGTACTGGGCAGCCTTGACCGTATCCAATATGTCAGGAAGCGCCGTTTGCAATGTCCGGGTTCAAGTTATTAAAGAACTTGATGTCTGTATCTATTCCGTGCGCTACCAAGACATAGTCGCGGCCTTGAGTAAGCAAGAATAAAGTTGCTGGAAGATTAGCGAGGTCGATCAGCTTTGATTCTCCAAAAAGAAAGGACTTGG
This sequence comes from Trichoderma pleuroti, assembly GCA_001721665.1. NCBI lineage: Eukaryota > Fungi > Ascomycota > Sordariomycetes > Hypocreales > Hypocreaceae > Trichoderma > Trichoderma pleuroti. The sequence goes on along the minus strand of MDJU01000009.1, from coordinate 75,290 downwards.
CAGCCCATCTGCACGGCCTTGAGTTATTGTTGATGAATTGAGAAGACTTGACGGCGTCGCCGAGATCTTGGGGTTGCTCTGTGAGGCTTCGCGCATCGAAAATGGATATGCCAATGTGGAAGCTCTGCTCTTCCGAAATGGCTTCATAGCCGCCTCCTGTGTCGACATCGACGCTGACGAGTAAAATATCCTTTATAGAAGTGCCTGGCAAGTACTGGCCAATGGAGGGCAGTCTGTATGGCGAGGAGGTGAGGGTTCCAAGGCGATAACCCAGAATTTGCCTCAAGGCAATATTCTCCTCACGCAGAATCCCAGTATGCTGTCCTGGAACCGAAGCCATGTGTGCTGAGAGAGTCGAGAGGACAGTTGACTCCTCTGGCAAAGAGTAGAACTTGAGAATCCGCCTGTGTCTTTGGCTGAGGCGATGAATCAGATCCTGTCGGAAGATAAAGCATTCAACATCGTCAAGCCACTCGGGTCTGGGGGAACATTTCGGCGACGTCACGGGACGAAGGATGTGCCTGAAGTATCAACACATAACTGCCTACATGATACCAAATTTCTATGTATCTTATCATCACTAGCCGGCAATAAATAGCATACGCCCGAAGCTGAGAGCGCCATCTAGGTGTCTGGAGACGGTATAATGAAGGACACGGCCCTATGAGCTGGCAACGATAAATTAAGATATGTATGGCGTGCCCCATACATGTACCATCATCTACACGCTTTAGACTAACCTTATAGTACCTAGGTAGGTAGTGATCTTGAAGTCTCGATGTAAACTTTCTTAAGAGCAATCTCAAAAGTTAATGCTGAGGATTGCTAGCTCTCGGAGTTGATTGGTGCCATGCTGAACGTGCTGTCTGTTCGCATAAATTTTCTTCTTCTTTGGTGGTGTGAACTACCTACTTATGCACATACCTATGCTATAGTCGAAAGTGCAATTAATGGGTGAACCCTGTCATTGAATGCAAAAGCACTCCAGTATCGAATTGTATATTGGCTTGGGTCAGCAATAGCTGATCAAATCAAAACCCAATTGAAACTTCAGCCGAACAATCGGCGGAAAAAAAAAAACCTAGAGGAATGTATGCTCAGGACCACGGCCGCCCCAAAAGCCAGCGCTAGGAAGTTCATGCACGATGCAGCATTTGCATATTATACAAGGTACCTTTCTTAAAAATGCCGTAATCAAGCCTCCTATTACTCTATATAAGACAGCAAAATTATGTGGAACTGCTAGGATTTTGTATGCAAGTGATGACAAGAACGGCAATGGATAGGATATAAATATCATGTCTAAAAATAGAATATATTCGATATATAGGATACTTTAACAAAACACAATTTATGTTGCATAACGTTGATCTATTGCCTCTTCCATCCCCTCTTAAGCTTGAGACAGTTAATGTAGACTTCAGTAAGCAAGAGCTTGAAGACTATGAGAACGATAGGACAGAGACATGTTAGGGAGATTAGTGTACGGAGTATACTATCACCGTAAATACGGCCTGGGTAATTACCGATCCCCGAGCCTAATCAGAATTTGGAATCTGCTATTGTATTCTATGTTGTATTGCCCCCAGAATGTCCGCGATACCTAGCACATACATATGCCATGTAACACAATTACCTCGGAAGACGTCAACTATAGATGGTCTATAAAATGGCCCTCAAGTTGATGCGAGAAACCGAAAGCATTGGCCAGTACCATCAGTATAACCTGCGATATCGCACATCTGAGTGAAAAACATGACGCTGTCTGTGCTAGGAAAACATGCCATTATCACCGGCGGTGGCTCAGGTACGACGTCTTGTAATTGAGCGAGGTATTGAACCTGGGCTGACTACATGTATTCTGTAGGGATCAATCTTGCATTTGCAAAGAAGCTCCTCTCTCGCGGGTGTTCCGTCTTAATCGGTGACTTGAGCCTTCGACCAGAAGCCCAGGAGCTTCTGAAGCAATATCCCCACGAGCCGTCGAGGCCGCCAACTGCTTCCAGGCCGGCTGCACTGTTCAAGAAGACAGATGTGACATCTTGGCCACAGCTTACAGAATTGACCCGGACAGCCGAGGCTGCTTTCCCACAAGTTGACATTGTCGTGCCAGGTGCCGGAATCATGGATCCCAAATGGAGTTCCTTCTGGGAGCCGCCAAAGTCAGCGACATCAATTTAATACATCCCATACGGCTCAGACAGCTGGCCATTGCCCATTGGACCTCACGGGGAATTCCGGGCTCGCTTCTCGTAGTCGGCAGCATGGCTGGATATACATACAGCATCGGAACGCCTTTGTATTATGCTAGTAAACATGGCGTTCACGGCTTCGTTCGAAGTCTCGGCTATTTACGAGACTCGGCTGGCATCCGAACGGCAGCAATTGCGCCAGGCGCTGTAGACGTAAGCAAGCATGCGAATGTACCCCCATAATCATTAATGGGAGGATGGATGGTGGCTGACTGATGTGGGTTTGACATTTAGACACCACTTATAAACGACGATGCAGAAAAAAGAAGCAAGTTGAGGGCGGACTTGGTAGCCAGCCCTGATGATATTGCCGAAGCCATGTTGAAACTGCTGGAAGATCCTCAATACGGTGATGGGACGATACTCGAGGCGACGGCTGAAGGCACGAGAGTTGTGCCCGCGTTCAACGCCCCTGTGCCAGAGTTTAAGGATAAGGGTATAGTAGAGTACCAGGCCGAAGTAGGGAGGCGATTGGTAAAGAGGATTACGGAGGAAGGTCTCAAGGTTTAAGTACATCTAGGTGACGCCATGCAAGTTCTGTATGTAAGTACAACTTTATTTATATATATTATGCTTTATAAGTTCTTCTACGAGTGGGACTCCACTAGACACTGACAACATAATATACATGTATACTGCGTTCAATGTCAAGATGGCAAAGAAGCAACGGCGAGATCCAATTTATAATAACATCAATTAATTGGACTTTAAGTTATTCGTGATACAGGCAAAATTAACCTATCGACTTGGGCTACTTTACTCAGTGGCAGAAATGGTGGTGCCATTTACCATGTTTAGAATCAGACGGCTCTGTGAATAAGTCATTCCATTTATATAGTTCCTATAAGAAATCTCGCACTGATATTTCTATTTCTGATATCGAAAGAGATTCAACAAAGGCCAAAGAGCGCGTGGATTGGATGTGCTCTTAGATCTGAAGGATCTGTATCTTGGATCAGTATAAATAAATAGTCATCGCAATCAAGTGCAAAGATCTTACAGCGAAATATCCCCAACGCGCGCTCTCAAGACTGGGTGATGACGACAGTGTTCGCAGGAACCAGAGCCCAATGCTGCCCACTGTAATCGCCGCCGGCCAAATGAGCCGAATAAGTGTCGGAATACACGTCCATGTGTTTACTTGTCCCCGTGAAGCTGTTGCTCAGCCGGTACGGGTAGGCCGGGCTGGTGTTCCACTCGTCGAATCTCCAATACTGGCCACTGTATTCTCCAGTATCAGAGAGATGGAGGCTGATACTATTGATTCCATTGTCATTAATGACGTCCAGTGACTGCTTCACGCCATTAGCGATATTGTGTAGGCGATAAAAGTTGGCTGTGTTGGTTGGGGTAAGGAACCAGAGGCTGTTGGAAGTAACATTGTTTGCGTCTACCATGGAGAGAGAGTTGCCGTTTCCCGATAGCGCAAGTATTTTAGTTGCAGCTGTAAAGCTGTTCTTCAGGACGTAGATTCTCCCTGTATTGATTGACGCCATTTTGCCTTGAATTTATGCTAATATGCGTATGTGATTGTGAATATTTAGCTGAATGATGAACCATTTTGGCTACGGTTGAGTCTTTATAGTTAACAACAGACCGCTGGATTACTAGATGTTGCCATGGGCATGAATAATCGCAACGAAGACATATTATGAGAGCTGAATACCCCTCTCTGCGGCTGAGGTTTGTCTCAGAGCGTGATACGAAGACAGACGGCTCTTTCAGCCCCCTTGCTTCTATTTCTTAGGCTAGTCTCACAATAGGATTTGACAATTTAGTACTCCGTAAGACCTAGATTATATGCTATGAAAAGGAGGCAGTGACGATGGTCTAGACCGTCCCATAATGTTCTACGACTTTCGTGCTGCATACGCGGGACAAGCCTCCGCTGAGCCGCGCCCTGAATAATCACATTCTGAGACAGTTTTACTCGGCATGGGGCGAAAGAAGTAAAGGAGATGGTCCTATTTGCTGTCCTAGATGATACAATCATCACATGCTCCATCCCTTAGGATTCGAGACAGAGCGCCACCGTCCTAGCGAACAATGCCTTCAATGTTGTTATACAACGATCCCGCGCTCCTATGCACAGGCGCTAAATATCTTATGTTACGGCAGTAGTTATACATTTTCATGAAAAGAACACTGAAGTTTTAGTTCTGGTGCACTCGCAGAGATCTATACATGTTAATAAATACTATCTTCGTCTGGACTCATTTTGTGACTCTTGAATGCATTGGGAATGGCCTTAATTATTAAGATTGGTGAGCCAAATATCACATAAAATAAACCCTAACCATACATTAAATAACACCCCCCAAGTATCGTCTATTCTAGGAGCATGGCGAGGCGCGAATGCCAAGATTGTGGCGTTCTTGAGTGATGCTATAATATAGGGTAGAGACCCCATAATCCTTTGTGCAACTCATATGAAGGTTTATTTATGCCAACCAAGCGACATAAAATGCCAAAAAATATGAAATAGCTATCATGATGCGTCTTTGAGTCTCTTAAGATATATGGAAGTAACTCTTATTACTAGGACTAGACCAATCTCTCTGGCGGTTAAGGATACTACATACGGCTTCTTAGTGCTAATCCAATTGTAACGTATCACCAAACTATTGATGCAATATCTCATAGAAATGCTGACCGGCTTTCCCTCTATCGCATACTCGTTGCCTAATAGGATTTCGGGACAGTTCTCGACCGGGCCATGGAGCTGTTGGTTCACTGCGGCACATAAACAATGAGTAACTAGGAGCTGTAGTACGGATCAAGGTCACAGTCTATTTTTGCTTCTGCTATGGCATTCTTGCAATTCTCTAATAGGCGGCAATCTGTCAATATCCTTACACTCATCGGTCCCATCAAGCACGTATATGACGGCGTTACTTAGCTGTGAAGCAACCGTAGTGAGTATATTGTACAGTAGCTGAGAAAGGGTACATGCCTGTGACCCGTTCCCTTCAGTGCATATATTGGCATATTTTAGAAGCTCGTGGTGCCTGCAGAGGACTTAGTTTAATATTGAACACATCGCTGGTGCTGCGCTATCTTGATGCTCATCTCCGCTGACCTTGAAGAAAAAGTTGCGAGAAGACCAATTCTGTTCATCTGATTCATCCACTATTTCCATGGCTAACATGGATTTGACTCTGCTAGGATCTGCGGAAGCTATAGAAGACTACTATCATTTGAAACCCAATAAAGACATGCCGGAAGCTTGAACCCCACCTGTAAAGGTTCTAGAGCGAGACGAGAGTGCTGAATTAGTCTTCGTAGTTTTGAGTTCGAAAACGTTTATAGATGCTTCAACGACGCGTTTAATTATCTTGAGTGGGTTTGATTCGAGCAATGAGTTCAAAACCAAGACTCATCTAGCCCAGATTGAACACTGTGAGGCTGATCTAGAGCACCCCATTGGCTTAAGAGGGCTTTCATACACGCAATAGTGGTTGCAAACGCATATATCTGCCACCCTTTAGCCTTGTGGCTATCTGCATACATTTCACGGACGCCTTTGATGACGGCGGTTGGCGAATTATCCCATGCGTCGGCTCCATCCATCTCAATTTCTTCTTTCATATCCAGAGTCGACACTCTTGTAGTAATTATGTCACCCAACGCCAGTTTGCTCATAGCCTATCGGGGAAGTGGATTGACCTTGTATCTGCCGCAGGTTGTCTCAGAGGCGACGTGTTTGTCGATCTTGTAGCATTTAAGCCATGATGTTTCGCATGTGATTCTCTTGAGCTGTCAGGTGACATACGTCTATTAGCTTTTGTACGAGTATATACCGCAGTGATTGTGGTCTAATCATTGAAGTTTAGTAGCCGCCCACACCGAAATCTCTTACACTCTAGGACATAGCGCTTGGATTTATGCAGCTTCATCTCTACGTGTAAAACGTTTTCAATGTTCAAAGACGAGTACGGCCAGAAATATACAAGATGTACTATTAGCGATGTGATTTAATTTGCATAAGCGCCGATACTAGTGACTCGTCATTTCCAGATGTTGAGCTATTGGCTTTGTTTTTGACGATCTCTTCCCGTGTCTCGGCCTTCTCCCCAACATGGCAGCCATCGGATGTAAAGATCTGCCACCCGTTCCGATAGCAACGTATTTTCCATAGGTAGCCATCACTGTAGAGAATAAACGGTCAAGAGAATCAGACTGATGTGGAAAACTTTCCATAGGTAGCCAGGGAAATAATACGATGTTATATTGCCCAAAGTGGCTGGCTACCGTGCCTAATTGAGCGAATGTCTAAAACAGGAGGCAAATGTTATATGACGCCATGCCCACTATGGGATACGCCTTGCACTGTCCAGGCAGGTCATGTACATGTACTACATATAGTCAGTCAACACTCTACAGTTAATATGCACTGCGATTTCACGGTTTCTGTTTCGAGAGAATATATACTTCATAGCTAATGATGCTATCTTGTCACCAGATTCTCATCTTTTCCATGAAGATGTGGCTTCTTCCTACTTGGGTTTCAAGCAGTGGAGTCCCTGATTCAGTGAGATTGGCAAACACGTAGTCCTGTCAGGCTGGGGCTTAGATGCAGTCATAGGTTTCGAAATTTGGTGATAGATCAAATAGGGAGACTCCTATTTTCTCAGACCGAATTTTGGCACAACGAGACATGGCTCAGACCATGTAAGCATCCATCTTCTGACCTATAAGAAAGTCGCCTGGCTCTAGCTACGTCACTTCAACTGCAGGATTACCCACGGTTTAATAGACATCAATGTCACATAATCTGTAGTCTCCCTGTAGGATCATCCGTGATTTCACCATGGCGGCAATCGCCGACAGCAAACAGGAGATGAGTGGGGTACCAAAGCTTCCTGTTGTCTGACCTCGTATATCATATAGTTGGTGTAGATAGATGCCTTTTGTACTCTAGTTAAGTATAGTACGAAGAGCTGTGCATTCTGGTGCTTCTTTCACCTCCATTACCCCCTCAAATATAAATCCGAACATGGTTGTGGCCGATTCCAACAAAGGCAAACCAGGGGAGTTGCGGCGAATTACAAGACGGCGAGGAGCTTGCAATCGTTGTAGAGCTCGCAAAGTTCGATGTTTGTCTATCCCACTGGCTATTAAACAGTCTGGTTGTCGCTCTAACCTGAATGCAGGTGACGGCAAAAGGCTGTGTGGTGAATGCGAGGTCTTGGTCTCCAATCTAGCCGTGTTTTCGATATGAGACTAACCACCCTAATATAGAGGCTTGGCTTTGATTGTAAATATGGACCAACACATCAATCACGATCGTCCATTGATTGCCATGAGGCGTTGCCCGAGACGCCAATCTCACAGCATATGGAATCGCCATTCGCCAATACTCCATTTAGCGAAAATGGCTTATCTTTTCTCGAACCAGAATATCTTGGAGATACTTTTGCACCATACGTTGCTCCTTACTCCACCAGTCATCTAGACTCAGCTGAGCTTCTCGAACCGAATGCGATTTCCTTTAATGGTACGAGCGACACCATCATACCTGCTTGCCATAACCTATTCGATATAAAGGGACAATTTGCCTTTAATGAACATTTGTTTGTGGATTCAAAGATGCCATCCACACAACTTTTGTCAAACTTATATACAAGTCCCAAACTAGGCCATTCGGTAACAGCGACGCCTCCTGGAGACCAGTACATGTCCGAAGCGAATGATGCCAACCCTTTGGTAAGTTGCTGTATTCGCTTTTATCTTAAATACCGTTAGGTAAATATCACATTAACTTTTTTTTGAATAATAGAACGGCTGCATCTTCAAAGGTACGTAGAAGTTCCTTCGTATAAAATTAGAGTGAGGTATTAGAAACGAGATTGATGCTAAAAGAATCCCAAGTCAAAACTAGACAGAACAGTTTGGTAAAGGACACGATACTAGAGAGCATTGAACAACATTGTACTCAACGGCGCCTCGATAAAAACGACCATATTCTTCATACATTGGAGAAGCTGATGACGCAACATGTTACCATTTATCCTCCCGAAATCTTTGGTAGCCGAGAGGTGAATGTAGACAGCTTTACCATTCACCGAAAATTCGTATTTGATTGTATCGATGGTATGGAACATCAGTAATTCTCTTAATCCCACATGTTAAAAACGAGTTCAGGGCTAACATGTTAAACAGTGTGTTTGAGTGATCAACTAGGGTAAGATGCCCACCAACAAGATTGTCCACATAGGGATTATGTTGCCAACAACAGATCTAGTGTCTCTGTATTCTTAGATCGGGCATCACTGGAAAGCGCCGCTCACGATGCTTTGGGTCAGCAGTTGCAGTGCTCGACGGCCGCAAAAGCCCTTGTCCATATGGTGCTTGCGCTTGGAACGCATTTTTTCCATTGCGAAGGCCAATGTGAAAGACTACCAGAACTCCAATACAATCCTCTCATACACTTTAATGCGGCCTTGAAGCTTAAAGAACAGCTCTTGGATGATATCTTCTCTGTTCAGAGTTTACAGGTAAGATTGAACGTTTCCCTATCTCAAAGTATTTTACCACTTAGATGGACCATTAACAATGAAATGAAGGCTCTTATCGCAATGGTATAGTATTTCCAATACTTTATGACTGACTGGCTCATATACTAAACTCACATCTGCCGTAGACTTACTTCGGGCTACTCATTGAATCGAGCGAAACCCACAGTCTCCTATTTAACTGCATTCAGTATTCACAAATAATGCGCTTGAACAGAAGCAGCTCAATAAATTCATTGTGTGCTACATTAGATGACAGGAGAAGGGTGAAGAAGGCCTTTTGGTTTCTATACGCCATGGAGCAGCGCTTTTGTCTTCGGACAGAGACGTTTCCTGTCAGTCTGCAATCATTTATTCGTCCTACCCCGTTACAAAATTTTCACCACTGACAAACACATAGCTTCTTAATCATGACTTTGTCGATCATGAACCGCCAAAACTAGAAGGGCATTCGGCATCAGTTGATTGGTTGTCAATATTGTGCTACCATGCAAGTCTCTGCGCGTTCATCTTACAGGAGTTCTATGGCCAAAGATCACTGCAAAGCCAAGGGTCGAGTTACATCTCTGACTTCGAAGAGCAACTCCGTAAATGGATGCAGCGATTGCCATTGGAACTTCAATTAGTAGATGGCCAAATGGTTGGATTGAACACGATGAGATCTCAAGAGCGAAGAATAAAGCTCCACGTTTTCTGTCTGTACTATGAGATTCTTCTTGCAGTATATGGGAAGCAGACATCCGCAGAGTCTCTAGCTGTTACCGAGCTCAATATGTGGCCATCATGTGGAGATCAGCAGCAAACTTCAGCAGTGAGAAAGCTCCTTGAGGCTAGCCATCAGTTCACCGTGGCAGACGTACGTTTGGATCTGTATGTTTGCTACTCTGACGCAAGTTCTAATATTGAATGTGACTAATAAATTTCCAGGTCATTTTATCAACTAATTCGCGTCGCTTCTTGTAAACTAGCGGCCAGCACAATTTGCGATGGGAACAATAGTAAGGATCTTTCTTACCTTTCCATGGCGGTTGGGTTCTTTGGACGTATGGCGATTGACGATATCGACGGTCCCCAAGAAGAGGTTACAGAAATTGTGAGAATTGTGCACCAGTTGGCAAAAGAGAATCACGACAACCATTAGTAGCAGAACGAGAAACATTTATAGATCAATGAGAAATGAACTTGATGAATTCTCTACTCGTCAACGTAAATATTTGCTGCTTCATCTAGCCTTTACTACCTCCTCGAATCTAGTCAATCTTCTTATACCGGTACGTCAATAGTACAAGGTGCAAATCCAACGTAAAATCCCTCATTTAACTCGTCCATTGGCTTTTTGTTTGGATTGCTAAGCTCTTCCAAGCAGTGTGCTGCATGCCAAAACTGCTTATTCTCGTCATTGAGCTGCACTTTACCCTCAGCAGCTCGATGAGTACGCCGAAGAAGATATTTGCAATGTGCCAGGTGTTCTTCTCGAGTAGTATAGACGTGCTGGTCGGCGAGAGTTGGGCCGTTGGCAAGAAGTGCAAAGGCACGTTCGCCAATGACACGATTCTTCCCGTCGGGGTCGAGAAAGTAGGGATAGGGCCCCATTTTGCGATCATGGCTGCTGACGTATTCGCGATACTCCGATTCTGTCAGGGAATCCATGCATTGCTTTGCTACCCAGTTGTGTGAAAGTAAGTCAAAGGCACAGCCGCGTGCCTCTGCTTCTTCTGTGGTGTTTCCACACTCAAGTGTTTGTTTCTCGTATCTGATGGCACGAGGAGTAGGGTGAAAGGTGGTTCTCCATGCGGTCACTAGAACTACCCAGAGGCAAAATAAACCAATTAATATACGGAGTGCGTCGTAGAAGTATTGGAACTTGCTGCGAGGGTGAGAATTGGACGGATGAGGCCCGTCTTGTTTCTCAGCATCGCCATCAGTGAAGGAGTTTGAAGCTGAGGAAACGTCGCTTCCTTGAACGCGTTCGTACGCAGTTTTGACTTTAAGAGGCCACATATTAAGGTTTCTCTATGATTGACAATTATCTCTCGATTCAAGATTAGAATTGACGGTTCATAACCAGGGGAAATTGTACGTGTACTTACGAGAGCATAATACTAGGATACTAGGTTCACATGTCCCCATGGAACAGTGGTATAGGTAATTTTAGATTGAACTCTCCATGTTAAATTGGATTGACCAACCGAATACCATGCTGTCATTTGCTGCACAATGATGACTTGTTGTTTCACTTCGGACCGACTTGGTGTGATGTGCTCGGACTCGGACCGGAACCAGTTCTCACCTCACTGCTCCGAGAAATGTTCGAAATGCATGTTATTTTTGCGGCCCTTGTTCTCAAGTTGTACCAGGTCATGATTAATTAAGTCACTATAGGCACCTTCTCACCGACCGACTGCGTAGCTGTACGAATGCAGATGTACACTTACTCGGACCGGGAACCAAGATGTCTCACAAAGCAAGAAGCTTCGTCTCTCGCAAAACACCAGCCTTTAGCTGCAAAATGGCTAGCTGTCTTCTTTCCATGCCGACTATTCGACTAAGATGTCCTTTCTAAAATGGAATCTTCTTCAGTTTACCTTTCTCTGCCAGCTAGCAAAGAACGACTGTATGACTACAGCCAGGCAATGGATTGGCCGTATCAATTCGTCACCCTCTCTGAAGCTGATAGACACAAACGCCGTATTCTGAACGATCAGTACGGTCTATACGCGCACTTATCACCCCTTGTACCAATCCTTGGTTTGCTATTAGTGAGACTCATACGATGGAGGCTAAGTAAGTTGACTGACAAACAAGCACCTTACGATGCTGAGGCAACATCATCTGCCGTTGCGTTTTATGAAGCGTCTGTCGCAAGCTCGCCATTGGCTCTATGGCGCCGTTTTACTTGGCGGCTTAATGACAACGTCGAATTCGCCGGCCTGGCCTTGTGTCAAAGAGATGAGCTGATATTTGGTGGTGTCTGGGCGGCTTGGTTGCTATTTCTCTGCACAAAAGACACAGGAACAGGTAAGAATAGTCAGCGCAGTCGTGAATTGAATAGTATTTGCTAAAAAGCCTGCTAAGATTATCATCATTTGGCTCGACGATTTGGTATTGTCGGCATATCTCAGCTACCCATGCTCTACCTGCTATCACTAAAATGGTTCAATCCAGTTGCGCTCATTTTACGCACGTCGCATGAACATTTGAATCGATGGCATCGAACTCTTGGCCGTATAACATACTTATTCATTACGTTTCACGGAGTTTTATATCTCAACTACTACTTTCAAGTCGGGGGATTACCAGCAGCTTTCTTTCGTGCTGTTCCAGCGCTGGGCATGAGTGGGTTGTTCTGCATGGCATTACTCAACACTACTTCACTGAGACTCATACGTCGACTATCGTATCGGGTATTCTTTACCATACATATTTTAGTCGCTCTGGCTGTTCCTTTTCTTGTTTGGTTTCACGTTCCTCATGGGAGGATCTACATGGCTGAAGCCTTAGCAGTGGCTACTATTCATCTGGGTATCCGCCGATATACCAGGGTAACGAGCTTTTGTGCTGTAGAAGCCATTCTCGGCACTGATCTTGTCAAGATCAAAGTAAAAGGCTCAGAAAGAATGATGAAGAGCCTCGCATCTCGCCCTGGGTCGCATATCTACCTGACCATTCCTCCTACGTCAAGATCCAAGAAAACCCCTCTGCTGTTATCATATCTTGGCTCTGAATTCATATTCAATCCGTTCACAGTGGCTTCTGTTGATGAAGAAGCAGGGGAGTTTATGCTCATTGTCCGTCAAATGAGAGGGCCGACGACGAAGACTCTTTCGAGCTTTTCGAACCCATTGTCAATAGACACCAAGGTTGCTCTTAACTTCGACGGTCCATACGGAGGTTATACCAGTTTCCCCAGCTTCTCCGGATCCGAATTTGATGGAGTGCTACTATTTGCCGGAGGCGTCGGTGCAACTTTTATTCTCCAGCTGTACAAGCACATCAGGATGAAGAATCCGTCGTTACGGGTTCAGACGATCTGGGCAACCCGCAACATCAACGAAGCGGCGTGGTGCACCACCCAGGCAGACAGCAGTATATTGAAAGAGGGCAGGCTGCGCCTCTTTTGCACAAGAAGTGGACTTGAATCAACAGACAGTCCGGCATACGAATGTTCAAACATAAGTGATGTTGAAATGAGCAGCCTTGACAAAGAGAGTAAAGTGGACGATAGCAGTGTTCCGGTGGAGAGTTTTCAGCGGCCAAATATAAGGCAAATTGTCAACGCTTTTTTTCAGCAAGGTCGCGGTGGACATGTTGGAGTTGTCGTATGTGGCCCTGATGAAATGGCTACTGAAGTGAGACGGGTAGTGACAAACTGGGTCGATAGAGACAGAGATGTCTGGTTCCATAACGAGAGTTTTGGCTGGTAGTATAACGATATAGGATGAATGAATATTGATTATTGTTACTGTTCTACCACGTCCGTTGTTGTTAATACTACATAACCACTTGATGCAATTGGGTATACCTTTACCCCCAACATAATACCGCTTCTTCTGCCAGTGATACTCCCTCTTTGCCAGCCAGATCTTATAAGCTGAGGAACAGGTCAACCAATTTAGGGAAATTTGGTGTTCTGCCAAGTTAGCTTCGAATAATAAACCAAGGCCAGGCTAAGTTGCAAGGGAGAATCTCACCCAAGACCGCTGACAGGATCCCATCCTTTGACTGCTGGAAAACCAGTTGTATTACACCCTGGATTAGATCCTTCCGTGATATCAAAAAAGACTTCGGGGTGGGTGTACTAGAGTCGGTTAGCCCATACACATCACTGCTGAGAACTGGGACGGCCATACCAAGGCAGGGTGGATGAAGCCAACAGTACTTTTGTTGGCAGCGAGACGGCGCTCGTTTATCAGTGTGATTACAGCTGCCCATATGGGGGCTGAGAGAGATGTGCCACCAACATGACCCCATCGGCCTCTCTTGAAGGCCACCAATCTTTCCCCAACAGCTGAAACGTCAGGGTAACCGCGACCACCAGCCCTGTAGACACCATCGCCAACATCGCTGAAGTTGACCCCGGGATTTTCGTAACTAGTAAAGTTTAAAGCGACTTGATTGAAATATGAGGAGATGGCATCCATTTGCCACTCGGGTGCGTCGAAGTAATTGGAAAATCCACCGCCGCTGTACGAGGTAGACGACTCATAGTACGTTGTGTTGCTGTCTGTAAACCTCTTGAACTGCGTGGAGCCGACAGCCAGAACATAAGGACAGCTTACATCGGAGGAAGGATAAAAGACTTTTCCGTTGGTGCCAGCACATCCATTATTCGTGAAAAGATTCTCTGGATAAGAAGCCACGCCATAGTCTCCAGATGACTCAACCACGGTTACACCTTGTAAGGCGAGCTTCATAATCTCATTGCACTGGCGCCTCAAGTAAGATGCAGGTAGATCCGCCTCCCCGCCGCTGTAAGAGATGGATATGACATTCGTAGGACGGTATACACCACATTGTAACTGACCCTTGTATCCATCGGGATTAGGATTGGGGTACGAAGGGTCAAGGCATTCCGGTCTAGTACAGTCACCAGTCTCATTGTATGCTGAGTACGTACAGTATGACCCATCAATTGCATTAAAGAAAGTGTTCCAGAAGCCATGATATGGTGTGTCTGGCACCTTTTGACTGACTTCATAGAATTGATCGTCTGTTTGGAACAGAACAACGCCTTGAGGCCAAATCAACGGCCAGGCAGCCTCAATATCCATATCCGCTTCGACACCCGCAACAGACTGATTGTATTCTGGAACGTCTTCAACGGAGCCAATAGCGCCATCAATGAGTCTTTCCTCTGGGTAGGTGCCATTCGGTATGTGTGGGTGAAGCGTGGCGAAGAATGTGTCGAGATCAGCTTTGCTATAGTGTTCATCCAGACCGCCAAAAATACCAAGCTCATTCCCAGGTATGGCAACTGTATTATTGGGAATGCCGTACTGGTCTCTGATACAAGCAATGGTGAGATCCGTATCGCAATAATCCGAAACAAGAGGCATTGGTGTCGCACTGCTGTTGCCGCCATCTATGCCGTCTGCATTATTTATGTACAGCGCATTTTTTTGCGCGGATCTGCTCATAGGCTTCTCTTGTAGCTCCTGCACTTGGCGCTGCATCATCTTCTTTAGTTTGTTAGGATGGGCTTGAAGCTTGATACCAGGAGTGATATAGTCTATATGCTTTCGAAGATGGAGAGGAACATAGTACTCTTCGACAGCGACAGTCTTGCTGCCCGACGTAAGGTGTTCATACTCAAAAAATCCGCAAACAGAAGATTTTCAGCGTCTTCAGCTCTTGAATCAAATTGGACCCATTGCTTGTTGGCTGAAAGTGAAATGCCCTCGTCAGCAAAGCCGGCGCTAACAAGCCAGTCCTTCACAGCCTCGAAAGCAGTCCCAGACGGAGCGAACATTTCAATTACTTCCTCTGAAGACATGTGTTTTCCATAATCTGGCGATCTTGGATTCGAGCTAATACTTGTATTATGATGGGAGCACTCATGAGAGGGCTTGGGATTTTGCTTACATCTTTTGTAAACGACGCGCTCCCTCGTCAATGTTACTCTGCACGAGACCAATACGCATGGGAAGCAGACTATTGGCTGGAACTCTGATTTGCTTTTCCCATTGGATTTCCCAGTGGGAGGTTTGTCGCTCATGTAGTCTATGAGAGCTGGGTACCTCACGTTTGGCCATTGAGGCTTTACCGCGCTGTGTCGATTTGTTACTCGACAAGCCATCGATTGCAGCACCCATAGCCTCTAACATGAGCACATGAGCGATGATAGCAATGACCATCATCTTCGCAGCCATTTTTCATGGACCGTTACAAGCAGTCAAAATTCCGATTACTTTCAGTACCTGTCCCACGTCTCTTGAAGTCTGCCGTCTTTTGTGGTTGCTTTGCCGCGCAACTGCTGAGCCACACTCGCCAATTATGGTATTCAACTTCTCTGCTTTATGTGGCTATATGAAAATTCAATGGTAGTGTTCTCTAAACGAAGATGCCTACGGCAGACATCACAGGTAGCGAAACAAGACCGAGATAGGGTAGTTTACCATCTAGGTACTCAACAGATCTTCTTGCCGTCGTAAACACCGGTGATGAATTACCACTGGTCGAGGCTTACAACGCTGGTGTTAGCCAATGATCTACGCCAAGAAAACTCATCATCAAAAGATGAGCAGCTCGGTCCGTCCATTTTATTAGATGGATCTGCACTTCGGTCCGTCGGATTTCTGAGAGCGAAGTTCTGCGACATTTCCTATTCTGGCAACTGACTTCCACCACTGACGTCTTTTCTACCTCTGACCATATTGAACTCTGATGATGTCAAGCCTGTCTCGGAACGTTCGTTGAGTTTTGTTTTGGCGTTACTTCTCAGCTGCGACTCTGCAATGACCAGTCCTATTGGCTCCGAAAAGACGGTGCTGACATTGTCTGGGTCCGATAGAAGCTGCTTCGGTGCGTCAAAATGCTTCGCGGCGAGGCTGTTAGCCGTCAGTTCGTTGTGCTAAATGATGCAATATTCTGATTTGTTTCATTTCTTAACAACTATCGTATTGAGACGTGACTATGAGAGATTCGGCACTTTCAGGCTATATAAGAAGCCATCTCCCGCAGTGCTTGAACTGTATTCTTGCAACTCAACAACGATAGCATCGCATCCGAGCCAATATCTTTGAAAAGATTTTTTAACGAGAATTTCTAAAGTGTTTGCATTATGCGGTACACCAAAGCAATTGCTATGGCCGCTTTGGCCTCCACTGCCATGGCGCTCGCGCTTCCAATGGCACAACCGTAGGCAAAATATACCCTCTCTACATGTTACCAAAAGCTGATCCGCAGCATACAGCTTGGATCTTGTTTCTCGCTCTGAGGATACCGTTGTTCCTGATAAGCAACATTACGATAAGCGTCATGAAGATACAGTTGTTCCCGATAAACAGCATTACGACAAACGCCACGAAGATACCGTTGTTCCCGACAAGCAGCATTATGATAAGCGCAATGAGGATACCGTGGTTGCTGACAAACAGCACTACGATAGACGCAACAAGGACACTGTTGTGCCTGACAAACAACACTATGACAAGCGTCATGAAGATACTGTCGTGCCCGATAAACAGCATTACGACAAGCGAACTGAAGACACTGTCGTCCCTGATAAACAACATTATGACAAGCGCAATAAGGATACAGTTGTTCCCGATAAGCAGCACTACGACAGACGCAACAAGGACACCGTTGTGCCTGATAAGCAGCATTATGACAAGCGAACTGAGGACACTGTAGTCCCAGACAAGCAGCATTATGACAAGCGAACTGAGGACACTGTAGTTCCTGACAAGCAGCACTATGATAAGCGCAGCGAGGATACAGTTGTCCCCGATAAGCAGCACTACGACAAGCGTACCAAGGATACCGTTGTCCCTGACAAGCAACATTATGATTAATGTGAATTCGATGATATCTACCTCCTGTTTACCCTGTGAAATAAAGGTATCACGACGGGCATTTTGTTCAGGCTTTGAAATGGCGAGCAGGAGAGATTGATAACAATGAATATTGTGCCGTATTTAGGACATGTGAGGATAGTTCAATTTGCCCTCATTAGCTCTCCCATAGGCAATATACGTGAAATTTATTACTTTTGTGGCGTTCTTAGGAGTTGTTATACTGATTGATAGGTCGATATCTCATACTTTAATGCTATTGTTTACTTTATTGGCTATATTACCAGCACACTCATGTCCTGAGGCCTCGTCATGAGGCCATGTTTCTTTTGTCATTATTTTTTCTCTTCATTAGCATCGAACAATGAAATGATATAAGACTGCTAATAACTGCACTATCATAGATTGCCATTCCGTGGTCTTAGCCAAGTTTAAAGTGCCTGCTGTTCTATTTATCGCGGTATACACAATTATGCCTTAGCATCCATCCTTTCGCTTGCCGTGGTTGTTGCAACACTTGCACTCAGAGAACTTAATCCGAAGTCATTGTTTGAAATCCAATTGTTGATGACTATTTTTCTATTTTCGCAAAGACAGTTTATGTCTCTAACCATTGGCTGTAACCGTTCCTGAGTAGATAGGTACATGTAACCTTCCGGCCTATTCAGGTGCATCCGTGAATCCACGTAATTGCAAAAGCCCAAAATCTTGGTCTTGCGAATGACGGCTAAAAACTTTCTTTCACTAATGGATAGCTTTTGTGAAGCGGTGCAGCACAGTTCCGTTGGCCGAATTACCGTGACTCTCCCACTGTTGCGCAATGAGCGGCTCTCAGCGTTCAAATCCGAGCCGCGTAACCGAATGTCTAACAAAAGATATCTCCATGACGTTGTGATTCTCGCATGTTTGCAAGCGGTCCGAGATGGTTGTGCGTGTCTCGGTTCGGATAGGCACTTCGGTCTTCATGTCTCTCAATTCCGAGCCTGGGGCTACATCATAGGACTCGGACCTTGTCTCCCTGCTTCGAATCAAAAGCCCAGCCTACATGTAAGCATTATCAAACTCTAGAATACCATACATATTTCAGATTTCGCATCCATAAGGGCTTCTACTAACCTTACGTTTAGACCAGTTGGCATTTTCAAAATGGATCTAGCGACAGCGTCGCGTGCAGAGAAGGGGCGCTCAAGCCTCGAAGCCGAAAACAAAAAGCTTCTGGGCTATTACGATAGGCCTGAAGATGAGCTCGATTCCACATCGACATGGATTGGAGAAGAGGATACACCCCGGCGATTGAGGAAATGGAAACCCAGTTCAGCAACAGTATGGAGATGGGCTATAACCAGTCTACAGATTATATGCAGTGTGCTTGTGGGTGCAGGCTTAGGGTACGTGCTAAAGCCAGGATGCACTGAGTTGCAGTGCGTCCGCATGACTTCAAGCTATTGTAAGTTGTTCATAGTTTTGTAGTCAAGTTTGACCAAGCTGACACAAGCATAGCGCCGTTGCTTGAGGCAGTAGAATATTACGATTATCAGTTCGAGGCGGAGCTTGACGCCGAAAATGTGTACAAAGGGCACCCTCGACCAGAACTTGACGAGGCCTGGACTCGCGTTGGTAAAAGTAAGCATTCAAACTTGTTATTGCTTCTAATACCGTATTTTGTGCTTACTTTGCATCACAAGTACATCCACTCTCCATGCCTGAAAAGCATCGTGCAGAGTTGAATAAAACAAATTCGGGCATACCTTATCCCAAAGAACAGGGTGGTGGAATTATGGTCGAGATTGAGGTTTTCCACCAGCTCCACTGCCTGGTATTAAATTCTCTGCAGCTGTTGGCATGAGACATTTGCTGACCCGTTGAGTAGAACTTTATCCGAAAAGTCATCTACGCAGATTATTATTCGAGGCCCGAAAACCTGCCAATTGAGTTCGAAGTGACAAATAAACTATTCTTCAACCACGTCGGTGAGTCTAGCTCGTCTTCTTTAACCAAAAACTCATGCTAATAACCCTATTTCTTCTGTGTTTTACTCTAGACCACTGCATCGATTATCTCCGCCAAGTCATAATGTGTGAGAGTGATGTTACACCCGTCACGTCCAATTGGGTTCTCACTCATCATACTCCGCATCCTGACTTTAATACCATGCACAAGTGTCGAAATTTTACTAAATTGCTGGAATGGGTGGAAGAGCACGACAATGGAGGCGTACCAAGACAGACTCCGAATCCCAGTTGGAAGCCTGCGCCAGGGCTTGCAGAGACGATATTGGACTACGAACACGGATTCCCAATACCACCTCATGGACCTCCAGTCACAGGAAAGGATAAATGGGGCCATGATTAAGTTGGGAACATGTAAATGCTACATAGGCAACTGGCTCATCTAGAGTCTCTTTATGGCGTCAATGGATGTATTAAGATGTCTCATCACCTCCAGTGTATCAGGCTATAAGAAAGTTATTCCACCTGAAGTGAATGCACACGAAGACCAGGACAGTCAGAGCTGTGACTAGTTTCCCATTATTAATGGGTACTTCGAGATGCGACAATAGCAAAGGATGAAATCCAACACCATCTGTCTAGTTGGCTAACTAAGAGCATGAGAGAGCGATTAAGATATATGTATCAGAATAACATACGCTTTATACTTGTGGCATTTCCTCCAAGTTAGTAAATCGATAACTAACCCATTCGCTTAAATTCATTCTTTAATTTGTACAACACTGAACTGAAATATGCATGCGCTTTGATCATTTACATCGATCATGACACTTGGATGCAACAGCACCAGAAACCAACAACGTTAGCATCTGCGTGGGATTCGGGAAGAAGACACTTAGCCGATGTCGGCAAACATCAAGACCGAGTAAGACATGGCGGCCAACCGAACCGAGCACGGAATAGCATGAGGGGAGAGGGCTGCATGGACCCTTGGCTACATTAATTGGATAGGTGGCCATCTCTCCCTCTCATCGGAAGCGGACAACTGCTACTCTACATTCCCCATGAGCTTGAATAAAATCATCATTAAACACATAGCTAGTATAAGACCTCTTTGATAGCATCTAGGAAGTCAAGAATATCGTATCATCTGGACGTATGTTCCTTTTAAGCACAACAAAGCGTCCCAAACCCGTTTCAGGACTAAAATCCTACTCAGCACCGTCGCAAAATAAGTTGAAGCAGCGTCTACTATCAGCAACAAAACAACAAAATGCCACTTCAGCTTGAGGACATGAAGTTTAGAGATGCCGAGGCGTACGCAAACACGTATGCCACCTCGTTCAACACTGACCCTTACTCGAGAGCCTCCTTTGCAGACCAGACCTATGATGAGCGGGTAGCGGGCCTTATTCGCCGCTGGCCGAAAAACTATTGCGAAGCTTTCAATGCCTATAAGAAAGTCGTCGACACTGACACGGGAGAGTTGGTTGGTTGGGTCAAGATTGGCTTCCAGAACACACATATTGATCCCAATCGATTTACTCCAGCGGGTTTGTGCCCTGTCTCGTCTTAAGGTACGAATGCATCAACTAATGACAATAGACGCCCCAGAAGATATAGTTAGAAATCGTCCACCGCCCCCAGAAGCCCTCACTGCTGCTCCCACGGGGTCTGGATTTAGTAGTCGGGCTGCGAGGGCCCAATTTCGGGATTTGGGCAATCGGCCTGCCATTAGTATGTCTTAGGCCATCTTTAGCTGCGTAAATGTTTTCTGGACATTGAAACTAAGGCTCTATTTCTGCAGTTTTGAAGCTCATTGGCACACATCCCAAGGCACAGCGACGTGGTGCCGGGAGCTTGTTGATGGCCTGGGTTACAGAGTTGGCCGACCAAGAAGGCCTCGCCTGCTGGGTGACTGGCTCACCAATGGCTGTGCCGTTGTACAAGAAATTTGGGTTTCAAGTGATGGAGGAGATTACCGTGGACCTGCCGGGAGGTAGTGATGGGGAAACGTATACACACACGTGTATGCTCCGCGAACCAAAGAAACCCGAAGCCACCGCTTGAGTGTTTTACGGTGCACACTGAAGGTGCTACAAGACCGCCTCAGATGATTTCAATTAAACAGCTGCAGTCATGCCTCCAAACTTGCATCTGTTGGGAATCGGTTAGCGAGGGCTAGTTATTCCCCAATACGGGTTGCTTCTTCCCTCATACGCCGATACAAGAGTCCTAAGATGTGAGGGATAATTTATAATGTTATTATTTGCGTGGCCAAACCAATCTATTTCGAATTCTAATTGAATTCATCACCGTTCTATGGGCTTGGTTGTCCCAGTCCTCTAAGCGACGTTTCCGGGGCTTGCATTTATAGTTGTAGGAACCGATAAACTTGCTGCGCCTTCTCTTCTTATAATACAAAGAGCTCTCTCAGCACATTCTTCCGCTATGGCGTCTTTTGTATAAATAATATGCTTTGCAAGTCTCTTATTGCTTGGATGTTCCACAAAGTGCTTGTTGAGGCCAAGCTCATGGCCCCTCCGTGCTTCTGGAATCTTCACCACCTCATCGACGTCCTCGCACGGCATTACCAAGATGACATTTTCATAAGGCCCAATCAACGCCACGATATTTTCCAGCTCTTGTGAATTCTCAAAAACC
Source organism: Trichoderma pleuroti (assembly GCA_001721665.1). Lineage (NCBI taxonomy): Eukaryota > Fungi > Ascomycota > Sordariomycetes > Hypocreales > Hypocreaceae > Trichoderma > Trichoderma pleuroti. The sequence goes on along the minus strand of MDJU01000009.1, from coordinate 53,397 downwards.
GAGTGTCCAGCTCCGAAATCGAGAATCTTGCCATAAAACTGATGGCCCTCTTGACTCGCATTCTGCAGGATGTGTACGACGGTCTTGTATTCAAATGTTTTCCAGTGCTGGTAGAATGCCCAGAGGCCCTTTTCTTCATATATTCTCGCGGCAAGGTCTTTGTCGTAGCCATAAGGTGCGTAGAGTTCATCGCGGTGTCGGTCAAGGGTATACAACTCTTTAAACAGAGTTTTGGCTAGGATTCTACCAATGGTAGACTTGCCAGAACCTTCTGGGCCGATTAGGATTATAGTTTCGTCATACATGATGTTTGCTATGTAAAATCTCGATATCGCAACTCAAAATCGAATGGCTGATGTAGGAGGGAGGCCGCAAAAGTGTATGGAAGCTATGTTAAAAAGGTGAGTCATAGCCCAGCGACCAAACTAATAACGGCTCCTTCACCCTGGACTTCTACATTTCTGTGAATGGCCCATTTTGTGGGCGCCAATCTCTCATACGCGTTTCCATCCTCGTAATCCCCGGCATGATATTTCATGAGAAAACTCTTGTGTGATATGTGGGCTCGCAATGACATCGAATCTGTGATGAATTGAGATCATGTTCCTAGCGCAATTCGAGTGAACCTACCCCATGTACTGCTATCAAGGGGGGAACGGGAGTGCTGGTACTAGGATTTACCTTGGACCAATTCAACCACATGGTTTTACTTGTGATTTGAGTTCGATTTGTTGCTATTTGCCTAAGTATATTACCCTTTGCGCTGCAAAGGCGGAATACAGTTCAGTGCCATAGCATTTCCCAGCGACCCAGCAGACACCCTTATAACTATAAACACAAAGTCAATTGCCACACAGCAACGCTGTGAGGAGCAATGAATTCCCATGTGTTCCTTAAAAGTCATAAGCGCTGCTAATCCCCGGTCTGGATCTCTTCTCTACAATTTCTTCTCTAGTCTCTCTCCAGATTCATTGCCAAAGCTTCAGTCTTAACATCTTCTCCAATCATCACCACTCCAACAATCACTCTATTTGCAAACGTTATAATGCGGATCCAAACATTTTATGAAGTGTCTTCGATTTCCAAGCCGCCTGCTTGGCAGATTCACGAGACGAGATGATGCCACTTCTATGCCCTCTAGGAAAAACCTCTCCCTTGCAGCCAACAGTCACGCCTCCATGCTCCAGCTTCCACTAGAGATTATAAATCTCATCACCGACAGCTTAGCCTTGTCCGATAAAGTCTACCTTTCACAGACATGCACAGCACTACGACGAATCATGTTCTGTGACTGGAGGCAAGAAGCGTTCAAACTTTCCCGAGAGGATAGGTTCGCATTTTGGGAAGCAATTGCACATCAATCCGCAAATCACTGGGCCTGTCAGAATTGTGGCGAGCTGCACCTTTCCAATAGCTATGCTCTGAAGACTTTTAGGAGACAGCTGTCTTCCCTGTGGTTTCATACTGCACGGGGAGACTAAATCTTGATGGCATTTGCATCCATTATCATCAGGTTCAATTTGCCCTAAAGCTATCACGACTGGGTAATATGAAACAAACATACCTGAAAATGATGATGAGACCGTTCCGATCGATATGGAAACATACATGTATGGACCCTACACAGCACACGGCAGACGCTAGGGTTATCCATGAACAGTTCATTTTTCGTCAAGAATGGATCGTTAACGACCATGAAGTCAAATATCTCCACTGGGATAATAACGTGTGGCCACAGGCTATACATTGCTGGACACTTTTCCGAAATGAATATATCGTAATTTGCTCGCACTTGTGTCTTCGAGGTGGACTTTATGAAAGTCGTGCACTGAAGAGAGCAGTCAGCGCTACAATCCAGACACAGAGTTGGACCACCGCTCCACGCGTAATAACCGATCTTGAGGATGGAATTGGTCTTGCTATGGAGTTGCCCGGCCAGTGTGTATTCATTTCTTGCCCGCGTTGTCCTACAGATTGTGGGATCATAGTTTCCGAAGGCAATAAAGAAGCAACAATCCGGACTTGGCATGATCTTGGCACAGCAGGACCACAGTCAGCCATGAGCTGGGGAGTACATGTTAGTGCTGGCATTTATGATGGCTGGATCGACCAAGGAATGAAAGGGGACTATACGCATGGCAGTATTAGAGCATTATGGTTGGAATGATGTTGGTAGACGGATCCGATCACATATGCGGCTAAGTAAATAGGCAAAAGTACGAGACTAGTGAGGTGACATGTAATCAACGCCATTTATATTATTTGATTAGATGTAATGATATCCATCTTCTTGATCACACTCCCTTTGCATTGTATAGGATTCGGTATATACGGCTCCTTTTGTTTTCCCTCCCGCCTCATTGTCAACAACACACTGATACCCTTATAAGCGCCAAACGAACCATCATGGCCATCACAAACACATTATTGTCTGGACATTAAGACTGCTGGTAGTTGACGTGATAATTGAGAATATCTTGTTGGGGTTAGGTTGAATATAGGAGTTTGTGTAATCATCAACATCCATACTAGACGCTGTCTTATACTGAGTCTTGGATGTGTCCCTTCCATTCTACATTCGTTTCATCGTAGAAAAGCGACTCTTTAATCTTTGCGAATCAATGATTAAAAGCATGAACATGCTGAAATAATACATCCATCTGATGGCAAACTCTTGTTGGCATTAAACAGAGACGCCTTCACGTCTATGTTTGCCATCACATCTCATCCATATATAAATCTCCTCTACACAGCTTATCGATAAGCAAAAGGCCCTTATAGCTCAGGGGTAGAGCGTTGCACTCGTAATGCAAAGGTCCTTAGTTCAAATCTGAGTGGGGGCATGTTTTTTGCTGTTTTGCTCGTTGAAATGCTTACTAATAACAAACAGATTCGAGTGGGATAGAAAGAGTCCTTACAAAAAGAAGGTTGGACATCTAAGATCTAAGAAAAGCTCTTCGTTTTCTGGAAGTATTTGGGTGATACTTTATACAACTAATTGCCTGATTCTTTTGGTTGATGATCAAAGATGAGGTTGCGTTTCATGCCCATTCCAGCAGCGTCTTATTGGAAGCCTCAAATAATGTAACTAGCTACAAATCATCTGTCTTGACTGTCGCCATGGCAATTTATACAGGAATCGCAGCAGTGATGGCGACATGTAGCAACTCACTTAAGCATGTAGAGTTGTCTTTCTTTCTTGTTGGAGGAATTTGGAATGATCCCCGCGTTTGTCAAACCCCTGCGAATCAGTTTGCCCCTCACTTCATGTGCTTTGCCGTCTCATTCACACGCATACGAGCAATACCTCCATTACTTTTTATCCATTCTCAATCATCTTGATAGCGAGACTCTCATATGAAAATGACACAGCGCAGGATTCCCGTTATTGATGAGAAACCAATTTCTCCAGGTCCCGGCGTCTTGGAGACGGGACCAGAACCGGATCTCATCAAGCCATGGAAACTCCCTCCTCAAAGGACATACATCTTCAGGAACGCAAATGTCGTTGATACAGCAAATGGGAAAATCATCCCCAACCTTGTTATCGAGTTATCAGAAGGTTTAATCAAGGTTATTGACGAATCTGTTGAACACGCTAAATGGTATCCTAGCGACGCTATTGTTGTGGATTTGGAGGGCAAATATCTCAGCCCCGGACTGATCGACTGCCACGCCCATATATCCTCTGTGCCAGGGGAAGAGGGTCTTACGGCAAGTATAGTTCATCCCGACATGGCCGTGTCTCACTTTCGTCAGCCTTATATGGCGGCGCAGGTGCTGTACCGAGGCTTCACTACATTGAGAGATACTGGGGGTGCAACGCTGGCTCTGAAGGAGGCAATAGCAGACAATGTATTCCCTGGACCTCGACTCTTCATCGCCAACAAGGCCCTCTCTCAGACCGGAGGACACGGAGATTCCAGATCAGCCCACGAGGCGTGTTGCGGTACCACAAACTGTCTTTCTACTGTTGTTGATGGTGTGCCCGCTGCCATACTAGCTACTCGAGAGCAGATCCGCATGGGAGCAGACTTCATCAAGATTATGACCAGTGGAGGTGTTGCTTCGCCGACTGATAGACTGGACCATGTCCAGTTTACAGCTGCTGAGATTAGGGCGATTACCGAGGTCGCAGAGACGTACAACACGTACGTGACTGCTCACGCTTACACTCCTCGATCAATCAGGCATGCTGTGGACAATGGCGTCAAGGGAATCGAGCATGGCAATCTCATTGATAAAGAAACAGCCGAATACATGGCTAAAAACAACGTGTGCTTTACTCCTACGCTTGTCACTTATCATGCCATGGGCTCCGACAAATACGCTGGATTTCTGCCACCAGCAAACCGCGAAAAGAACCTCCAAGTTCTGGAGCAAGGTCTCCAATCTCTGCGCTTAGCAGACGAAGCCGGAGTGACCATTTGCCATGGATCTGATCTGTTGGGGCCTCTATGGGTTGAGCAGAGCAAGGAATTCGGCATCCGGGCACAGGCTTTGAGTGCGGCAAAGATTCTCCAGGGGGCCACTGTTAATGCGGCGAGGATGTTGAGGCAGGAGAATTTCTTGGGCCAGATTAAAGACGGGTTTGCCGCAGATGTCTTGGTACTGAATGCCAATCCACTGGAAGACATAACGATTTTAGATGAGCCAGAGAAGAACATTCTTGCCGTGCTGAAGAATGGCCGAGTGTATAAGAGCCGGTGGACCAAGTTAAAGGAAGATGTTGCTCCACCTCGGACAATGATTGAGTGATTTCAGGAAGAAGTCATGATAGACAAGAATAGCAGAATAATCTAGTCATATGAATTTCTTTTCCAAAACAAACCCATAATGGCTTCCATGAGAGACTGTGTGCACCTTGTCTCGAGATTTATATCATCACGGTAAAGATTAGTCAGCGGAATCCGACGATGGCCTGCAGACCTTCCGTCCCCCCCCCCCCCCCCCAAGCCCAACTCCAGCCTTCTCTCTTCACAAGCTCCCTCATGCTCATGCCCTCGCTGCGCATCTCTTCCACCCGACCGAAACTCTCCCACGATGAGCCGGACGAGCCGCAAGAGCTATGATCTCCGGCCGCTCTGAAGCTCCCATCCTGGCCCCCTCCCCGACTCGTCCACCGGCGTCCTCCCCGTCCTCCCGCCTCGGCGCTTGAGCTGCCCGATCGCCACCCTCGAAACAATGCCGCAACAGCAGCTTCGGCGGCCGGAGTGCGGGCTCTCAGTGCGCAGCTCGTTGCGTTTTACTTCCGAGCCCCGGCCAAGTCCTTCTTCCGCACCCGCGTCGACTATCTGGCATATGCCCGGACGATTCACCAGCGGCAGACGAGGAAGCTGATGCAGGCGGTGGCGGAAGATGCGTCGCCGTCGAGGCTGGTTGCGGCTCTCCGACAGACATGGCTATGGATGCGAAGCACGACGCCCGGCGTTTTGACGTCGGCGATCCGGCACGAGGGCTGGGGCATCGTGCCGCACCAAATCATGCCGCCGCTGATTGCCAACATTGGCGTCAACGCCGTGCTGTATACGGGATATCTGCAGATCCTGGGCCGTCTGCACGAAGAGAGCTCCAAGGCCGCCAAGAGGGTTTATCCTCCACCGCCTCCCCAGGCGACATTCATGGCGGGGTTTCTCGCGGGTGGACTGCAGAGCGTGATTGCGGCCCCGTTGGACGCACTGCAGGCGCGCTACGATCATCGCGACATGATGCCCAACGACGGCAGCGGGCGGCCGCGAAGCATGTGGACGTTTAGTGCCGAAAAACTCCGAGAAATCGGGCTGCGAGGCATCTTTGCGGGATGGGGGGTTTCGTTCGTAAAAGACAGCGTGGGATGCGCAATCTTTTTCAGCACGTTTGAGTACATCAAGGCACAATCGTACTACCGCTTCGTGGCATGGTACTACGGGGGGCTGGAAGAAGACATTATCGATCTTCTCGCGACCAAGCGTCCCACCGATCGACCCAAACAAGAGGGTATTCAGCTCATTCGGCCACATTACGCAATAGAGCCCATGTTTCTGCTTGGTGCGGGCATCACCGCCTCCTTTGCCCAGCAGCTTCTTCTCCATCCTCTCACTCATTTCCAAGTCAAGCACTGGGACCATCTAGAAGACTTGGACGACAAAGCCGCCCGCCTACGCGCCTCTCGGGCCGCCAACCCCGACCAGCCTCCACGGCGGTTCAAGATGCTCCGGGCGTACTATCATGCATACCAAGAGACGTTGGCGGTGTGCAAAGCTGAGGCGTCAGCAGAAGGCCTGAATCTGGGCAAGTGGCTGTATCGAGGGTTCTGGTGGAATACCATTCGGCAGGTCCCGAGCACAAGTGCCGGGCTCATCATCTTTGAACTCATACGACGAAAGTATGGGTTCGGCATGGAAGAGGTGCGCATCACCAAGGACGGATACGATATTCTGCTGCATTAAACGGCAATGTCGAGCATCCATCACGCTTGTAATGTTTTGTACTAGAGTATATATATATATATATATATACATCTCCCTCGGATAGATTAGTAAGGCGATGGATCACTCTGCTCCAAAGTTACACGCACATAAGGTATTAACATGTCCAATTTTTTGTATTAATGATATAAGAAGGAGCCGATTCCTCCGTCAAACCCAGCGCTGTTTTATATTATGTACCTCTATTTGATCCATTCATCCCTTATGCCTCTGCTTGCAAAAACTGTGCAAACGAATCCTTCATGGTCACATCCAAGGGAATGTACTTGATTCCCAGAAGACGTTCTGCCTTGCTTCCGTCAATCTGGTAGACGGCCTGCGTCTTACCCGCGCCGGGCGTTCCCACTGGCAGACGGCTTTGCAGCTCTGGTAGTGTTTCCCGCAGAGTATCTACCGCACTCTGGTAGTCAAAGTGCTGGCCGCAGATGAAGCGCTCGCCGGCAGCCTCGGGGCGCTCAAAGGCATTGAGATGGGCAGTGGCAACGAGGCGAACATCAGCAAAGCCGGCAAAGTCGACTGGAGGGACTTCCTTTGCGCCCACAAGACGCCACAGTGCCTCGGACGACTCGTTGAGATGGTGAAGATCAGTGATGGCGTTGATGTGAGGACCGAAGATCCAGGGGGGGTTGATGGTAGTCAATGAGAACGAGGGCTTCTCAGTCTCGACCCAGTTCCACATGGCCTTCTCAGCGAGAGCCTTGGAAGCGCAGTAGGCGGTGGAACTGTCGGCTTTGGCGGCCTCGGCATGTGTCATTGGGTTCCAGTCCTTCTCGGAGTATGTGTATCCGGGACGGTAGCCTTGGCTGAGATCGAGAATGCAGGCAAAGGACGAAGTGTTGACGACACGACGGACGTCGGGTCCATATTGACGAGTTGCTTCAAGCATGCTGACGGCGCACGCAACAGCTGGGTCCAGCAATTGAGTGACGACATCGTCGACTTTCAAGGAGAAGGGAGCAGCAACGTTGATGACGCCCGTGACGGGCTTAGAAGTACCGACAAAGGCGGGCTCGTAGAGCTCCTTCTTGTTCAGTTCGGGGACAATGGCGACTGTGAACTTGTCACCGTAGTCGGCGAAGATGGAGCGGACTTTTCCTGCTGAACTGACGGATCGGACGGTTCCTCGCACGTTGTAGCCGCGATCCAGGGCTTGCTTGATGATGTGAAGGGCGACGAAGCCATTGGCGCCGGTGACGATCAGAGTCTGTTCAGATGGGGCCGACATTTTGTGTCTGTGGTAAGTGTGGAATTATGATCTATTTTAGGATCTTGGGAAAGGATTGAGTTGTAATGATGCTACTGTCTTGGCGGGTGTAGTAGAGTAGAGTAGAGTAGAGTAGAGTAGAGTAGAGGCTGTGATGGTTGTGTTGTGGTTGTGGTTGTCTGATTACAATTGAGAAACTAAAGAGCAAACGACCACTTAATATACACAGCAAAATGACTCCATGGCGGCGACAATAGTCTCCCCATATCCGACTTGGCTGGAGTCAGTCCGCACATCTCCTACACACAAAACTTCAGCTTCTCCGATTGAAAAGAACGGCCTTTTCGTGGCTTGGTGTAGCTTTCGGTGACTGCAGCGGTCGCTGGGCGAAGCTAGGCGATAAGCTTGACTTTAAGGCCGATTCCTTCCAGTCAGCAAGTCCGAGTGACATCAGACGCCGGGCGAGGCAAGACAAACCGCATCCTAACCTGGAAGGAGGGGCGTTTAACTATGAGATCATCCTGAAACATGGAAAATAAAGTATGGAAATAAAAGTACAAGATGGTGGTCAGATAGGAGTTGGTGCCCAGGGAGAGGGCTGAATGGGGAGAGAGATGTGGTTGGATGAAGCGGTTTAACGCCGATGCAAGACAGCGTCTTGAACTCTGTTTGGGGGTCAATTGAAGGAATTAAGTGCAAGTCTTGACATGTTCTCAAAGTAGTTGTTGCGAGTGTAACATGGGAAGTGTGTGCGCTCCAAGGTCCCCCTTATTGTCACTGGGTTTCGAGATGCAAGGTACAGGGGGGGGGGGGAGTCATGATGTTTCCAAGACGAATGGTTGAGCTTCCTCTTTGGATGGTCGAGAGAGAGCCAAGATGAATGATCATCCACAAGATGAATCGCCGATTCCGTGGATGTCGCATGATTATGAATTTGAATATGACAATGGTCAAAACAGAGAAGAAGAAACGGACATAAAAGGACGCTTGATGTCGCTGTAAATCAAGAAATGAAATCATCCATCTCAGCATTTACCAGCAGAGCAATCAGCCATCCCCTTGGTATACCATTAAAACTTGCAAAAACTCCTGCCACAAGCGAACTCGAGTATTCAACCTTGTTCAGTACTTTAACCAAAAAAAGCCACAATGCAGTTCCAGACTTTGGCCTCTCTGTACGTTCAAACCCAAGAGATATCTAGAACAACCGAGACCCGGCTTCATGACAACTAACACGGAAACGAAACTTGCAGTCTTTGCGCTACTGCTTCAGTCTTCTCGCAGCCTGCCAAGGCCCAAGACTCCTCTAGTGCCATTGGCAATGTCGGCGACTGGTTCTCCATGGTTGTCTACCCTCAGGTTCACAACGAAACCTACAACTCGACCTTTAACATGGACTACTACAGCCAGCAGCAGATGCCGTGGATCTACTCTCTTTGGAAGCCCTTTGGCATGAAGGGATACACCATCACCACCCTGGGGCTCGACGCCCCATACAGCGTTGTTACATACTTGTACTTTAGCAACGCCGAGCAATTTGACCAGGCGTTTGCCGCCCATGGTGTAGAGATCTTTTCGCGCCTGCCGCTCTTCAGCAGCGAGTACCCTCCTCACTACGTTGGCGAGGTGTTCAACGTCACCATCTAGATCGGCAGCGGTAATTATCGGGAATAGATAGTGAAACAAACTGGCAACCCAATACACTTTTGCTCATGGCCGTATAACCATCATCTCGTTGCTCCACATGTCATGCATGAACTGAATCGTTCCTCCAAAAAGAGAGACCGCACACAAGTTTATCTCCGAAATAGACCGGAGCAACACGGAAGGAGATCCACATCTGCGCCGCAACTCTTGATTACAGATTCCTTATAAACATGGCAAGATGATTCGATCCAAGCTCTCGGATCTTGACCAGCTTGCATGTACATGCATCATTGGTTAGACTTATCTAGTCCAATCATGTCCAAGCTTGCATCCCACAACTTCGCAGCGCTCTCCTGATCGTGAATGTGCGCCGCATGGCCAGGCGCCAAAACCGTCATGTCGCCATTCCACAGCTCGCTCTGCTGGCAATCTTCCAGGAAAAAGCCACCCTTGTCGTCCCATTCGTGAGAGATTGCCGCCCATACAGTCGTTGCGGCGCCTTGTTCCGCATTCTTCATCCTTCTTGAGATGACCGGATCGGCGGCTTGGGCGTTGATGTGTGATTCCGGCGTCATTCGGTTGAGTCTCGTGCCGCTGATACCCCCTGGATGAACCGCCAAACCATGCACTCCTCTGGCACCATAGCGTCTCTCAATTTCTAGAGCCATGTATATGTTGGCCGTCTTGGATTGTGCGTATCCGAGCAGAGGCTGATACTCTTCTTCGCGGTCGAAGTTGATGTCATCGAATCGGATACCTGACTGGCGGTGGCCTGACGCTGACAGACATATGACACGAGAATGAAACGAGGGCGTGCTTGATGCGACCAAGGCATCTTTGAGAGCTTGGAAGAGGGCAAAATGTCCCAAGTGGTTGGTTCCAAAGTGCAGCTCAAACCCATCTTCAGTCTTTCCCTTGGGATATCCGCGAATGCCTTATATAAACAAGGTCAGTTGAGATGAGAGAAATCAGAGATAGATGTAAAGTCAAAATGGAGAGAAGTTCCCACGTGCAATTGGGCTCACAACTCACCAGCGTTGCAGATCAATATGTTGAGCTTCCCCGACGTCCGTTCAAGAAAATCAGCAGCAAAAGCTCGTATGCTTCGGAGAGAATCCAAACCCATTTCCACATACTCCAGCTTCCCCGCTTTGCCGTCGCTCCGCAGCTCTGCTTCCGCCTCTTTACCCTTTTCAGTGTCACGGCCCGTAAAGTAAACGTCCGCTCCGGCTGCATGCAGCGCTCTCACGGTCTCGAATCCGATGCCAGAGGTGCCCCCTGTAACGAGGATGACCTTGCCGCCGAGCTTTCCGTCCAAAGATTGGTCACGCACGATCTTGAGGGCGGTCGGGCGCGCATCTCCGGGGCCATTTGTATCTTGGTGCTCTTTGGCGTATGGTGCAATGATAGACATGGCGGAGTTTGTGGTTCTGAACAATGTTGAGTAACCGGTTACCAGTGAATATAGAGAGATGCTCAATCGCACGAACTTTACAAATCTCTTTTGTGATATACCCTCTAGCGACTAAATCAAGAGACATTGGGCATCTCATCAATATTGAGTACTTTGGCCTCTTGATATATCTTCTTCGCCAAGAGTATGCCTTCGGCGAATCTTTCACCATGCCGGATCCAGCACAGTTCGAAGCGCAACTCCTAGCCGCGGGTTTCACAGAAATACCGTTTAGTGGTCTATGATGATCCGGAATGATTTAAAAGCAAGTTTCATACAAGAGAGCATCAACGGCCACCGGCCCGTGGGAGCTAGCATCGTCGGCCGGGGTGGGGCCGTGGGAAATGGACTTATCGGCATTAGACCCTTTTCTCATAACGAAGAAGACGGTACTCCCCAACATAAAGCGTAGGAATTCTTGTTTGTTTTTGCGAGGTTTTACTTGTAAAATAGAGTTGTATAGCTGGATTTACACTTATAAGTCAGTGATATAACGGAAAGTGAAAAAAAAAATCCAGAGTCAATACGAATAAAAATGCCTTCAGCAACAACACACCCGGAGTTTGGAGCCCACACAACGGCCCTAACCGTTGCAGCAGCCTTTCCATCAGCCATCTCAGGAAAGACTATTCTGATCACGGGTGTTAATCTCAAGGGCCTCGGCTTCGCTACCGCCGAAGCTTTTGCATCCCAAAACGCCGAACTCATCATCTTAGCCGGTCGAACCCCCGCCAAGCTGCAGGAGTGTGCCGATGTCATGGCGGAAAAGTATCCAAAGACAAAGTCTCGCGTTCTTGAACTCGATCTAAACTCGCAAAGGGGTGCCAGAGCGGCCGCTTCCACGCTAAACGGATGGACCGACGTGCCAGCCATTGACATCCTGGTCAACAATGCGGGTATCATGAACGTGCCCAACCGCCAGCTCAACGAGGACGGCATAGAGCGACATTTCGCGACCAACCACCTTGGCCACTTTCTCTTTACCAGCTTGATTATCCCCAAGTTGATTGCGGCGGCTCAGAAGCCAGGTGCCGTAAAGGGGGCTACTCGCGTTGTCAACGTTTCCTCCATGGGCGCCAACTACAGCCCCATTCGCTGGAGTGACATCAACTGGGAAAAGACAAACGGGTCATTGCCTCTATCTGAACAACCTGATTATATTGCACTTACTCGCCTATGGCCGGTTGATGTGGAAACTGTCAAGGCCGACAGCTATGTCTCCATGGGTGCTTATGGACAGTCCAAGGCTGCCAACGTTCTGTTCAGCTTGGGTATCAACGAGCGTCTCTACAAAATATACGGTATTCTGAGCTTCGCTGTGCACCCCGGGTCAATCGTCACAGAGCTTGGTCGAGAGGTTCCTGCAGAGGAGTATAAGGCGAGAATTGATTCGTTTAGAAAGAAGGGCATGGTCTTCAAGGACCAAGGCGAGGGCGCCAGCACATCTTTGGTAGCTGCTGTGGACCCTGCATTGACACTGCCGGCAAAGAGGCCCATTGCAAGTGATGCGGATCTTGCAAAGACTGGCCCAGAGCTCACGGGCGAGTATGGAGAGTGGGAGGGCAGGGGGGTGTATCTGAGCGATTGTCAGATTTACGACAATGCCAAGATTTGGTATACGAGCTGGAGCGAGGGAGAGAAGCTATGGGCAAAGAGTGAAGAGCTTGTAGGCGAAAAGTTCTCATACTAAGTGTGAATGAACACTTGGTAGGAGTTTCCTCTATAGCAGTATATATGATGGTTAGGCAGAATACATATTCTATGAACTATGATATCTGCCAGCAAGACTGCTCTCTTTGCGAATAATGTTAAGCGAGGATTCTAAATCCACCCTACCCCATTTCAGTTTTCTCATCATGCTAGTTCAACCCCCATTAGTCTACGTGTTTAAACAAAATGCATCATAATGAGCCAACATCGGAAACTAAGCGGCCGCTTGGAGCCCCTTTCGCGATCCGGAGTTAGTTTGAAGGTGTGTTGTAAACAAAAGGCTTGGGGACAGTGACGTGACATGATTCCACTTCCATGATGAAATACCGTACTGAATAATTTGTGTTTCGTAATCGTTGCCGATTTTGGTATGCACTGAACCGTTGATGCGAAAGCACATCCTAATAGTCGGTTGCCAGAATTAACCTGAATACAACGCTGAAAACAAGTATGCCATTCCTATCTCAGAAATCCAAAATTCTTTGTATTCATAGTAAAGACATTGGCTGAGCCCTCTTTATTAAGAAGATGAGGAAAACGAAGTCTGCTCTGGGGGTGGAAAGACTGCATGTAATTGTTATTATTGGTAGTATTGAATCACTTCAACCCTCCCATCATCTTGCTTCATACCAACAGCTATACTATCCTAGAACTAAATGATAAGAGCATTTAGAACGAAAAAAGACCCAGTAAAGGATGAGAAAATCGCCAATCTCAAGATGATCGTGGCCAAAGTACCTTTGACTCTTCCAATAAGCAAGTATAAAGTCGACCAGACGCCAGCTCCGAGACTACCATGAGAGTTTATCAAGAACAGAATGGATTCTTTATCAGTCAGAGAGGCTGTATATTGACGGAATAGTGAGAAAAACATACCGTTTAATCCCTTCACGTACCATGCGAGGGTCATGTGTATAGACTAGCCTAAACCAGCCAGCCTCAAGAGCATGCTCCTCTCCAGGATGAAGGAAAACTCCTCCGTCGAGCAGTTTCTGAGCTAGAGAGAACTCGCTTTCAGATTTAGAAAGACCTGAACTCTCCGGTGGAAGATAGGAAGACAAGTCAATCCAAAGGAAGAGACCGGCGTTCGTACCACGCAGGTGTTTAACGCCGATATTGGACAGCTCAGTCGTGACTAATCCGAAAGCCTCAGAAATACGGCTCTGTGCCGTTTCTAGAAACCTTCTGCACCACTCTCTGTCTTCAAGCATAGCGCTTGCCACGGTGACCGACATGCCGGAGGGACTGTGGAAGCGAATAATGCTTTGAAATCCCTTCTGGAGGGCAGCGTTGCGGGTAATCAGGGCGCCCACGCGCAGGCCGGCGGAACCAAAATCTTTGGCCATGCCGTATTCGACGTGAACAAGATCTTGATCAATAATTCCCGTTGGATCGATGGAGAGCACAGATGTAAAAGGATGAGTATCGGGCTCTCCTGAGTCAAATACAGTGGAAGCATAAACCTCGTCGCTGATGAAGTGTATGCGGTGCTTTTGGCAAAACGCCATTAAAGCAACAAGGGTTTCTCTTGGGTAACAACGTCCTATCTGATGTCAGCACGTATTCTTGCTGCCAGATATTGGTGTCATATACCAAGAGGGTTATGCGGATTAACAATAAGGAGAGCCTTGATTTTGGTCCCTGCTGCGTTTGATTGAAGCAGTTTTTCTTCAAGATACATTACAACCTCTCGCTTGAAGGAGTTTTGAGTATTAGAATCAGCCCAGACTACTGGCATCTCTGCTTTGTTGCCAAAATCGAGCTCAAATCGTCCATAACATGGCCGGCTGACGAGAATGCCGTCACCAGGATCGCCGAAGCTGAAAGCTAGAATTTCATGAAGCGCTGTTGCTGTCCCGGTCGCCAAGATGTCATCTCCAGTCAGCGGCTTATATGGATGAAAATATTCATTGGGGTGCGCTGCTAGAGCTTTGGGGAAACGTTGTCCACCCGCGGTGCTGTATCCATACATAAAAGCAGCTCCTGGAATGTGTATATTCTGTATTACTTTAGTACAATATAGACATCATGAGGACTATTATACTGACACCAGAGTTTGCAAATTGCTCGAGCTCCTTTGTAATGAGAGCCTGATGCGAATATTAGCCTTGTGCAGCCATCGTTGGACGGAAGACGTGCATTTTCTGCAGTTGCAAAAGAGATGACTCCATCCGTGTTCGTTACTGGGTCATACTTCTGGAACCGAGGAGTGTGTCTCCAAGGTGCATCCAGATCGGCAGATGTTCGAGATATTCGTTTAGACAACATTGTACGAGGTTGAATTAGTTACCGTGATGAGCGCCCAGAAATGAGCATCGCTTGCGGCTGTCTTAACTACTTCATCTTTCACTAGGAATAGTAGTGCAATTTCCCGGAGGCAATTTCGCCGTCCTAATTTTCTTATCACGACTTTTGTGGTTAACAGTTTATAGTATTATGGCAATAGGTTCGTGTGAATTCACCAAGTCTGCCCGCCGTCAAGCCGAAACTAAATATGACAAAAGTTCGAGTCATTGCGAAACCTTGATGGCCTCGTGTATCATGACATCGTTTTCATCTTCAACTGACCAGTTACGAAGCAGGATTCTGCTCAAATATGCGCATGTGTATGAAGAGGGCGTAAATGATAGTAGTAAGAGGGCGCAATTCGGGGTTACGAGGTTTACATGTCTACAAGATCAAGATTTAGGTGCGAGTTTCGGCTCCGGCTCCGGCTTCGGCTTGCACTTGGATTCACTTGGATGCGAATCAATGATGAAGTTACGAATTGCGAACATGGACTGTATAGTAAATGTAGTTACAAGGCAATGATCCATTAGATATAAATTAAGAGAGGATAAATTTTTTTTCTCTTAATTCAGGCAGTTGGTTAACCCATTGGGCTCGACTACCGAGACTATTATTTACCAAGTTTGCAGCAAATAGACTGCTGAACATCTTCGCCATCATCGTCTTAATTTATCAAACTCTAAGCTATGTCTAATCGAGATGTTTTGCCTGTCTCTCTCAAGCCTTTTCACTATTCTCTCCTTATTGCCAATCTCGACTACAGCACATGGACTTATACGGGACTTGTAGAGTAAGGCTTCCAGTCTCCGCGTCAAGCTGAAGACAACATGGTTGCAGTCTTCGATATATTGATTCAGGCAAAGATTTCCAGGCTAAAAAAAGGACAGAATCAACGGCCAATTCACTTTACCCACAACCAGGGTGGTACTCAATGCCTTGGATCTCGAAATCCACAAAGCAACACTATCCTGAGGCTCTACAATCTCTGAAGCCATATCGATTGCACAAGATGATCAAGCACAACAAGCAACGATCATTTTTAAAGATGAAGCACCTATCTCCACACCATCAAAATTATTGTTGAGCTTTACTGGCAAAATTCGTCATGACATGACGGGCTTCTATCGGTCACAATACACACCTGCTGCTACTCCTGCTGCCGCTTCCACACTCGCCTCTGATGCCACTCACTATATGCTCAGCACCTTCTTTGAGCCGGGTACGCACGAATGGCTCTGCCTTGTTTTGATGAGCCGAATCTAAAGTCCACCTTTGATCTGGCTATTGAAATACCCAAAGATCAAGTTGCACTAAGTAATATGCCTGTCAAGAAGATTACCCCTGTGGTCGACAAACAAAACCGAGTGCTTGTTACTTTCGAGCGCTCTCCCATTATGAGCACCTATCTACTAGCATGGGCAGTTGGCGATTTCGAATACGCCGAAGCTCTCACAGATCGCCTATACTCTGGACGCCCGCTCCCTGTTCGGGTTTACACAACCCGGGGATTAAAGCACCAAACTCAATGGGCTTTGCAGCACGCAACCAAGTTCATTGACTACTTCAGCGAAATATTTGGTGTCGATTACCCTCTTCCCAAGTCAGACATCTTGGCAGTACACGAGTTTTCTAGCGGTGCCATGGAAAACTGGGGGCTGGTGACCTATCGTGTCAGTGCAATCTTGTTTGATGAGCAAACCTCCGAAGAGAGATTCCGAGATCGCATCGCGTACGTTGTGGCTCATGAACTCGCTAATCAGTGGTTCGGCAACTTGGTTACCATGGATTGGTGGGATGATCTATGGCTCAACGAGGGATTTGCTACTTGGGCAGGTTGGCTGGCCGTCGCTCACGTCCATCCAGACTGGGAATTTTGTACCCGATTTGTCAATGAAGGGATGCAGTCAGCATTCGAGGCAGATTCTATTCGCGCCTCGCATCCAATTCTAGTTCAGGTTAAAAATGTTTCAGCTGTCTCTCAGCTTTTCGATCTCATTAGTTATCGCAAAGGCGCGTCTATTATTCGTATGCTGGCGAGTCATATCGGCTTGAATACGTTCCTTGATGGTATATCACTATACCTTAGGCGACATGCATATGGTAATGCAGTCACAGACAACTTATGGACTGCACTATCCGAGGTTTCCAAAGTGGAAGTGAGAGATTTCGTGCAGCCGTGGATTCAAAATATGGGCTTCCCTGTTGCATCTATAGAAGAAAACGAGAACCAAATCACCGTGAGGCAGACCAGGTTTCTCTCAACAGGTGATGTAACACCCGAAGACGATACAACCGTCTTGTGGCTTCCACTTTCTCTCGAAGATGTCTCCGACAAGCGAAACACATCAAGCATAACTCTAACTCAAAAACAAAATACTTTCAACGTCAACAAGGAATTTTACATCATCAATACCAATGCCATCGGCTTTTATAAAGTTTATTATCCTCCTGAGCGTCTATCCATCATAGCATCTCAGCTAGATCGGCTCAGCACCAAGGACAAGATCTACATTATCAGTTCAGCTGCGGATATGGCGTTTGCGGGCTTTAGCAACACAGCAACGTTCTTGGATTTATTGAAAACATTTGCAAATGAGACCCATTACCGGGTCATTAAGCAGGTGTTGGACTCAATTCACGTTGTTCGCTCCATCTTTTACTACGATCATGCCACCAAGAAAGGCTTGGATAAGTATATCCTTCGACTCATTGACAAAAATCTCACCTTGTGCGGGTGGGATACTCGACCAGGTGAAGAGTATAATACAACGTTAACGCGAAGCCAATTACTTCTTGCAGCTGGAATAAGCGGGCATCCAAGGTGAGTCCTCGCTTTATATCGTCTTTCTTAACCAATTTTCATCCTGACGTCTTCATAGTATCACCAGAGAAGCAAATCGCCGATTTACTGCTTACAAAACTAATCCCCTCTCTGATCCCATCCCTGCAAATCTTCGGGCTATCGTATTCCGAATTGCTGTAGGATCAAATCCTGTAGATGCCGTTCCCTTCATCATCGAAGAATGGAAAAATACGAAGACAATTGACGGAAAAGAAATATGTCTTACAGCGCTCGGCCACACAGACGACTTGAAACTTGTTAAATCAGATGTATTGCCTATGCTTTTCGAAGCGCCATCAAATTCTACGAGAGCAAAAGTCGTGCCTCCTGGTGATATGCAGTTTCTAGCAACATCTCTCGCCGACAACCCCGCAACTCGCCTCTTGCAGTGGAATTGGATGAAGACCCATTGGTCTAGCATTGAGACGAAGATTGGAAAGAATTCTAGTCTTTTGGACCGCATACTTGGCGCAGTGCTTCAAACATTGACTGATGCATCAGCATTGGCAGAAATTGACAATTTCTTTAAAGATAAGGATACTACTGCCTTTGCCCGCGCGTTGGAGGTATCTAAGGATAGAATCAGGGGTAGAGCAAGATATCTTCAGCGGGCTCACGAAAGGTTAAAAGAGTGGTTGGCTGCTAGCGGCTACGTCTAGATAGACCTTGAAGTAAATGCTTCAGAAGCCAAGACGGCTAAATTGTCTATTTCTTGTGAATTCTGCCCATACGAGATATGAATAGGTATATAATAAATATTATCTATATGTAGCAGGGTTGCTGATGTACCTTGTTAAAAAGTCTGTAGCTCAGCCAAGCGCTTGAGCTTCCTCACATGCGCAAAGACAGTGACGAAAGAATGGGGGCATTGTATTTATGATGTTCAGATACGCCTAAAATGAGTTCTTATGGCAAAATACGCTGGCTAATGCCGGTATAGTTCACGATCGCTTTCAAGAGAGAGAGATACCTTCCAAAAGACATGATTACCCTGAAGTCTAGATTATGTACATAGCACCTCTGGTCCGCAATCTTACCATCGACATATAATTGCGCAATTTTGGGAACCACGTGGTAGACCTCGAGAAATGGATAGAAACGCTATACTATTTATTCTAGGTAGACTTTTTATGTCAGGCTGTTGCTATCTCTGGAGTTGGCAGACCCTCGATCAAGCTGTTTCTGAGTGTTCATTCAAATTCAACAGCCGTTTTAACCGTTCTTTTTAGCGCTGGCCCTTGGTTAGGCGCTGAGATGCATATGGTGTCATTGCCTTAGCATGGACATTTCAATGCGCCTCTGCTAACGACCAAGAGCGAGAGCTCATCTATCCTAGAGGTGACCTCTTACTCTATCTTTCTATTGACTTTTACTCTTGTGAAATGCGCTCCTTTTTGGCTAATATATTACCACTTCTTGGTTATGTATTTAGTAACCATTGCTCTGGCTGGCCTTCATTGACTGTATCGCCCGACTCTTGACAAATTTGTGACCATCGGTTTCTAACACTGTATGTCATAAATCAACATTAGGTATCTAGGTATATCGCAGAATTCAGCATTTACGTCTCGATCAATTAATCTGTGATATACCATCAATTAGTCCAAGTTCTTCTATGCGAGCTCTTGAAACCCAACTCCGAAAACATGTCGCGTCTCAATACCCCTCATAGTAGCCTTCTAGTTCCCAAGCCATCCCATGATTCAAATTATACCATTCGCTCTGCCTCTTCTCTTCGTTTACCTACTGTCATATAGTACCTTGACCAATGATATATTTTGAGAAGACCACGATTGCTGCGAGAGCCGCCGAAAGCAATTTCCATAAGTCATGGGCTTATCAACATATGGTCTTTCAATGCGAAAGCAACGTCAGCATCATTTTGTTGACGTGCTGGTAGATGCAACGGTAGAGACCGAAGCAGTCTTCAGACAACAATGAGTCTGTGGTGGCGCAGTCGCAATGCAATCTTCTATGCAAGGCAATATGTCATTTATTCCAGCTGACCCAAAAAAATTTTATGTTCGCAATGATAAATTAATATTGGGTATCGGTATGCTGCTGCCCAATCCTCCAATCCCGCGAGGCCACCTGCAATAATGCCACGAACCTGATTTGCATCTGCAGAACCGTCCAATGATTACTCGGGACAGGGGCTGCAAGTGGCGAGCTGAGACAGGGAATGCAAGATGACCAATCGCACGAATATGTAGAACATTCGCGTATATCCAAGCGTCGGTATCCGCGCCTTAGAATATTAAATAACTGAATGTCAATTTTGAGTGACGGAAACCAGTTGATGTACCAGAAGAGCGCACCGTTCAGCCCATCATATACGGCCTCTTTCGCCCGAATAAATACTCTGTGGGATCATTGGAGGCAAGAAATAGACGCATTTGGCATCTCAGGTAGGGTATAAGAAGATTGGGTCCAGATATCATTTTCTCCGCTGCCAAGAGACGAGGCTGCCCGACCGAACACCCTGTATATCAACCTGCGGCAATCCCGGAGCTGATGGGGCTGCCTGAATCCGACTTCTCATTGACTGCCACGTACGTAGGCGGCTAAAACGGTAGAAATGTAGTTGGCACCGTCTTGTTTTTGAGTCTTTTGATTGCTTGAAGAACAACTATGAGGAACTCCGCTCCTGAGAAGAGGGAGCCCTTTGGGCTCGTTGATCCACACGAACATGTCGCCCGCATTTTATCTGGATTGCAGACGTAAATGTATAGATTGGCGGTTAGGAAATTACAGTATTACTCATGCATATTACTGTCTCTAGTCATTATTGATGGCTTTCCCGTCTTCTGCATTTTTTTCAGCTGTCGACTTGACCAACAGTGAGGAGTATAGTTGAACTTATAAGCAATTGCTTAAGGTGCATTATCTCCAGGTTGATAAACATGTGCTGTTTTGGTAAAAAGAAACGATCTCAAACGGAACAAACCCCGTCTGCAGCACCACGCCCTACAAATGCTCGACCTACAGCTTCTCGACCTACAGCAGAACTCCCTACAACTGCTCGACCTACAGCTTCTCGACCTACAGCTTCTCGACCTACAGCTGCTCGACCTACAACACCCCGACCTACAACACCCCCGACCTACAACACCCCCGACCCGTACCACCCCCCAGCTCAGTCTGCAACTCCTCGACCTACAACTCCCCAACCTACTCCCCAACCCATAACTATTCAACTCCCAACCTTTCAACCCACAACCGTTCAACCTACAGCTATTCGACCTACAACTATTCGACCTACAACTGCTCAACCTACAACTGCTCAACCTACAATTGCTCAACCTACAGCTGCTCGGCCTGTAGCTCCTCAATCTACGGCATCCCAAACTGCAACATCTCATCCTGCATCCGCCCATCCTGCATCCACCCAGGGTGTACCCGCCCAGCCTGCAGCTTCCAATACGCATTCGAGCCCCGGAGCAAGCCCAATACCACCAAGATCACCGCAGCGCCCTCGAAACTCGACGATCCAACCATACCACGAGCCAACTACAAGTCCAATAAATTCCCCTCCCTCTAACAGACCTCCGACGACACCAGAATTCCAACCACTACAGCACTTTGAAGATCAATCATTATCACGACTCTCTCATTCGCAGTTTCTTGACCCTCAAGTGTCACATAAAGCAACTCCATCGTCTCTAGACCTCTGGAGTCGAGCCTTTCGTGATGCTAATGTCGAAACTCAGAAATGGATTCGGACGCGTGGCCTATACTCCACAGACCTTACGCAGCCGGGTGACCAAATCCAAGAACTCATTAGGCTCGTTGAGAGCAACCAGCTCTCTGAACAAAATGACGAACCACTTGAGGTCGAAATTGGAACCCATAAAATCATCGTTCGAGACTTCGTTGCTAATGCCGTTGCCTTTCTTACCATGGTCGGTGACGCTGCCATCACTTTCGCACCTCCACAAGCCAGTATGCCGTGGGCTGTTGTAAAGGCGATCCTGAAAGTAAGTATCTCTTTGACGAAGCAGTACAAAAAGAAGAAACCAATTAGGCAGATAAGTACTGTTAAAATTGGCTAAATATCTTCACCTACTACACCTACTACATCTAAAAGTTAATCACTTATAGATCCCGGTCCGACAAATTGAGCAGAAAGTTGCTCTTATAGGAACAGTACAATTATTCGTACGCATTGTACGCAGAGGACAGATTTACGAAGCTTTATACAAGGTCGGCAATGCAGACATCAGAGCTATCGAGCTCTTATACGACGCACTCTTTGGCGTATATAAGGCTGCACTGGAGTTGTTAGCCTCTTCAGACACATTGTTTGCCAAAGGAACAGCTAAGCAGACGTTGGCAGCCATCTTGAGGCCTGATGGCGCTACTGGAGAGGTGAAGGAGCTGTTCAAGCAAGAACAGCAGCTTATTACAGAGGTCCAAGCCTGCGAGGCCACGCGGTCTGCCATCTCATCCAACCAGGCAATCAGCGGAATGAAGAACCTAATGCATCAATTAAATCAATTATCTTCGCCAATCTCACGGATAGACAAAACGGTAACCTATGTTCAAGCAATATTGGAACAAGGCGAACTGGAGAAATTGATGGATTTCATTAGCAAAGAGATGTTTGGAAGAAGCCACGACGTTGTTGTAAACGCAAGAATAAAAAATACTGGGGATTGGCTGTTGGACAACACAGATTTCCTTGCTTGGCAAAAAAACCCTTCTTCTTCTTCAGCTGTATTATGTCTCACGGGGACTGGTAAGTTCTTTCTAAAATGCATCAATTCTTTTGTCACGGATAAAAGCAGCTCATCTTACTTACACGTAATCTCAAACTACCTAGCTGGTACTGGCAAAACGTTTCTCACTTCCAAAGTGGTTGACTATGTCAAGCAGACACTGAATACATCGCAATATGATGAAGGTTTCGCCTTTTTTTACTGCAGCCGGTCGGGATCATCAATGCAAAATCCGGTTGTCGTTTTAAGAAGCTTTGTTCGTCAGCTAGCTAGCCGGGCCTTTAATAAACCTGACCTCATTCAAATCCTTGTACAAAAATGCGAGACCGCGAGGAGAGAAGGCAGAGAGTTAAGGTACAAAGATTGCGAAGACTTGATTTTGAAGTGTTTAAATTTTTTCGCTAGGACGACCATTATTCTCGATGCTCTAGACCAATCCGATATCGCCACACATAACCTATACACTACTCTCAATGAGTTGATGAAAAGCTCTACAAAACCTGTATGCAGCCGGATTACGACCCGAAATGCTGCAATGGATGGTGGATCAAAAACGCATCTACCTGGAAAGGGAGAATGACAATGGCTATGACGATGGCAACGTCCTAATCGCAGCAGTGTCTGAAGCCAAAGTCGAATCGGTTGAGATTCTGCTCCAGGCCGGAGCCAATGTGAATGCTGCCGTGCACAATGGCAAGTATGGGAGTGCACTCACCGCCGCAGCATTCTACGGACAAAAGGAAATCCTCAGGGACATGATTAAGCGCGTGGGGAGGAGTCGTGCCACCAAAGTCCTTCGCAACAGTAGGCATCCTAGCCAGGGATACTTTGGGGATCAAGAGGAAATTCAACGCTGGAAGGACACAGCCACATACCTTGCCGATAGAGTAGGGGTGGATGAAGACATTCTTCATCGTATCGGTTTGTGGAATATTGAGCCTGTGCGTATACAGGAGGGGAATTACTCGGAAAGATATGTCGTATATTATGGTGAA
The DNA here is from genome assembly GCA_001721665.1 of Trichoderma pleuroti. Lineage (NCBI taxonomy): Eukaryota > Fungi > Ascomycota > Sordariomycetes > Hypocreales > Hypocreaceae > Trichoderma > Trichoderma pleuroti. Next base: position 30,072 of record MDJU01000009.1, on the reverse strand, counting down.
CAGGCTTCCACAGCCTCGCGAGCAAGTGGAAGTGCTTCAAATTCCCATGCCACACCAGATGCTAGAGGGGAACGGCGATAGTAGCAGATGTTGGACGAGTATATCTACAATATGGCATAGTAGAGGAATACATCTATAGTAGCATAAACTAGAGGAAAGTAGTGATAGTAGCAAATATGTATAGTAGATACATAGTTAAGAGGCCGGGCATGTGCTAGATAAGATGAGGTAAATGCATGTAATTGTAGTAGCAAATAAAATGGCTCCCTCCTCTTCCAACACTTGAACTCTACGTGGAGTTACGGAGGTGCTGGAGACCGGGTCTCTAAATCATCAGCTTACCACCCAATAAGAGCCTTTGGTCATCTACCAGTGCCATTCGATCGCGCGTACACAAACCTGTCCATCCGTATTCATCATCAAGGATCTCCCAATGCCTTTGCGCTTCTTGTAGGCAAATATACGCAGCCAATGAAATGACTGCATACGGTAGCCACGCATCCCAATCGGGCCACTCACAACGTGCCACCTGTAGCCCTCTTTGAAGGCGAGCAGTATAAGAGTAAGGCGATTTGATGGATCCCGATGCAGTGTTGAGGTGCCACGTCAACAGCCTGTTTCATTTCTCTTGCAATAACACGATAGTCAAGTATTGCGGGCTTTCACGAGAATTGCCACTTTCACATGGGGGCGAAATCGGACTACTGAACACGTACATGTATCTGGACTTGTAATGGGCAACCTGGGGAATGCAGAAATGGGGAAATGCACAATAACTCTCTCAGTGGCTTACATGCAGCTACTTACACAAACTCGATGCCCGCATTAAAAACTGACAACGCATCATACATGCACAGCTATCATGCACAGCCAATCTTCATGTCATCGTTCATAGGGTGACACGCAATTAATTTCAGGATACTGAACCACGGTTAGGTAGATGTATAATTGATACCCAACTCACCATCTTATACTCCCAACACCAACACCAACACAACACAACACAACGCTCTCTCCATCCATCCATCCATCATCATCAACACTAAACAACACAACACCCATCTTCATACCCAGAATCCCCCATATCAAAACCCCTCACAATGGCACCTCCCAAGCCCGCAACATCAACATCCACAGAAAACCTCCTCCTCAAATGCCAAAAAGAAGTACATCCCCTCATCAATCTCCCCCCCCCCCCAAATTCCTCCATTCAAACTAACAATCTTCCCCTTCAGACTCGCAAGAAATGCCTCCCCCCGGAATGGTCCATCTACCCTCCCAACCAACCCACCAAACCTCCCCACGACACCCTCGCCCTCGCCATCCAAATCGACGCCTCCTCCCCCAGCGCAGTCACCTTTTACGAGTCCGCGACCGACCGCCTCGTCGGCTCCATCGGCTCCGAATACCGCGGCTCCATCGTCGTCGTGCCCTGGCGGCCGGGCCTCAAGTTCGTCTGCCAGTCGACATGCCGCCGTAGAACCGGGTGTCGCATCGGCGTAGTCCGGGAGGCCAAGGGCAGGGCGGGCGTGAGGATGAAGAGCGTCGGAGTCGGCAATATTCCTGCTGCTGCTGCTGCTGCTGCTGCTGCTGCGAGCATCTCTGCTGTGAAGAGCAGTGCTTCTGTGGAAAATAAAAAGCGCACTGTTGATGCTGAGAATAAGCCTCCAGCTGCTCTTCCAAAGATTGCGTCTCCTACAAGTAAAAGCGGTTACATCAGCCGCATCCCCAGGCGGGTTTCGATTGACAAGCCTCCTGCAGTTGGCAAGCATGTCACTTTTGATGACAAGAGCATGAGCGGCAAGAGTCCCATTGAGACACACGGCGGCAGATTGCCAAGACCAAGAGCCAAGATTCATGTCAAGCAAGGACAAAGATCCTAATGTCGCGGATATGCATTACATTTCATCCATTTCTATTTTATTTTTATTTCATCTTCATCTTCATACGGGTTGCTTCAAGGTAAAGGGACGACGGGAAACGTCAAACATCATGGCCTCAGAGATATGCCACAGCATTAGCGCATCATGATCAAGAATATCATAAATCGTCTATTATTATTCACTGCTTCAGCAGCCAATCTTCCAAGTATCGCTTTATCGCTATTCTAAATGGTCCAAAGAACCAAAACGACCGTCTCAAAAGTAATCCGTCCCTCCGCCAATGTCATCCACGAGCCCATTGTCGAGTTGCCGGCAATATTCGTGAGCGTGTTCCCACAAGCCCTCCCACGCAGCCTCCTGAAACTCAAAGAACCATTCGATGGGCGTCCCGCTGTATATCTCTGGATACCGGTACGGCCATATCTGACCCTGAATCGCGACGCAGAGTTTATCAATCGCTTCCCGTTGAGCATAGTATGGCATGTATGTCGCAATGGCAATGTAAAACCGAATTCCCAGAGCTCGGCCCTCGGACCAAGACGACTGATTCATTTCCGTCCACACCTCGCCGTCGTCACGGTTCCAACACTGGGCCATCGCGTGCACGCTGCAGCACTAGAGCAGCTCGAGGAAGCTCTGTACTCCGTCGCCGGGCGTCTCTTCGTTCATCCACTCGGGGATGCCAAATCCTCGCTCCGACACCAAGTCGCACCGCAGCTTCAGCTCCGCGCAAAACATTTCTCGCTGGTACAGCGCCATGAACTCTTTTGAGTGGTTTATTCTGGGTGCCGAGCTGTGATGGTATCCCAGAGCAGCGTCTCGCACGTTCCAGAGGCGCGTGGCCACCAGTTGCAACTCTTCTCTTGTCGACGGGTCAATGGAGACCTGGCCGTCGGGGACGCAGCCGTCGGGCCATCGGTTGGCGTACTTGCGCAAGGCGTGTCTCCAAAAGGGGTCTGGCTGCCGTGGATACGTGTATATCGTCACCATGGTGTTGATGTACGCCGTCAAGTCCACCATGTGACGGAGCGTCTTGAGATCGCGTATCGTGTCCACCGTTGGGCGCTGTGAGAGAGCATACAAGCACTGCCAGACCTTTTCTCCATTCTCCATGACCTTCAGCACCCCCATGGTCAAGAGGCAGATGTCCAAGTTGGAAGGCCAAGCAAATTGCGCGCCATCTCCTTGAGGATCGGAACCTCATGCATCTTCATTACGGCGAAAAGATACGACGAGCTCAGTGAGAGGTTGATGAGCTCGAGCCTCGAGTCCAGGAACCCCATGATCCTCATGACAATCTCGGGCGGCATGCATTGGAGGGCGGACTCGTATTTGCTGGTCCACGGCAATGGGGAGCCAGGAGGCGTCGGCAAGGGCTCGGGTTCGTCGGGCAGAGGCGGCATCGCTTGTCTTTAGGATTGCTTTCGTAAACGACAGGCATAAGTTCCATAATAGTAATACTCGGTATCGATGCTGGCTGTGTCCGCGCGAGAATCACAGGGAGCGGTAGCGAATGTGTGATGTGTGTGTTTGATCGTGGTTGAGGCTCAACGGCTGGCGTTTGGCGTTTGGTGTTTATAGGCTGCTCAACTCTCTCAGCTTTGCTCAGGCGCAGGGCAGAGATAGTTCTTGCTCTAGAATTGACTCTGCAAACGCCTCAATCTGCCTGATCAAGAACAACTAGCAAATCAGAGGAAGCAATGATCCTGATGTAGGTATGGAGAGTACATGTACCTTTGCAACGACTTGATCTTATGGGGCACTCCATCTAGGACACTCTCGCCAAGCACAGGCATCATCGATGCAAGGCAGAATGTGTCTGATTCAATGTTTTGTTTGAGAAATGTATCACTGTCACTACTAGGCACAGTATTGGGGACCAGTGTCGATGTCCATATTTACATACTCATCAGTTATAAACCTCTGCATACATGTACCAAAGAGAGCCATTTCCAAAGCCGTCACGACAAATTCCATCCATCAAAATGTTGCATGCTTGTTGCAACTCTGCCAATACCACTAAACCTAATCATCAAAAAGATAAAGACAGCCAACATCCTCATGTCTCATAATCCATCAGACACATGCGTCCAACTACAAATCCATACTATTTTCTCATGGCTGCGCATCTTCATTCGGCTTCTGAGGCGATTCGTACCCGGAAATCCTCTTCGGCGATCCTGAGCCCTCAACCAAGGTTGCACACGAGCTGTCCGTCTCCCGTCCTCGCTTTTTGCCCCCATCCCGTGGGCATGTCACCCGAATTGCCTCTTCAAGTGTCGTCTCGCTCATTGCATCGTCATCAGTCCCCATCGTCGCTTTGTGGCGCCAGGTGCCATTCGCTCTCTCGGACATTTCCCTGATCCTATCATCCTTCATCAGTTCGGCAAGGAGACCACCAGATTCCTATGCTGGTGCCCAGTCATCATTGTCGCTCTCATTCTGGCTCAAGGCTCCGCTGTATTCGTCAAAACTGTCTTCCCCGTCTGCATGCTGTAACGGCTCCTGACTAGCGTGTTGGTGTTTATTGCGAGACTGGCGCAGCTTGTCGGTCATTGCCCGATTCTCTTGCGAATTTACCTCTTCAAGGCATTTTTCGTAGCCGTTCTGAAAGCCACTCTGAAATGCTTGATAGGCGGCCTGGTACCCGGCGTCATATGCCCGACTAAATGTGCCCGCAGCTTGATTATTGTCCATGATGGAGCCGGCCGTTGCCTTTACGACAGGCCTATCATCCAAGGCACAGGTCTTCTTTGCTTTGTCCTCTACCTTTGCCTGGTTCGTATCATTTTCTCCTCGGCCTGTCTTCTTTTCTTGGCTTGCATCCTTTTCGTTTAAGACTTTACACATTGCTTCTGCTGATTGTTTCGCCCATCCTGCAAACTTCTTCGGTTGGAGAATGGATTGCAGCACAATCTCTCTGGATATCAGTGCATTACCAAACACACTTCCGGTGGAATTATCGGAGATGGAATGTTGTTGGATAGGCTTGCCAAGAAATTCCCTACATATTTTGGACATTGGGCATTTTACCCGTCGTTTCTTTTCCGCTTGTTGGTCAAAGATTGCAGACGTTGTGACCACTTGCGAGTCAACAATCGTCTGATGAAACAAACGCAGCAACTTCAAGTCTGCGCTAGTAGTTTGCCCGACAAGGATAGTCTGTCTATCAATGTACTGAAAAAGCTTCTGTCGTGCTTCTTTCCAGCCGTGGAGACACTGCTTCTTCTTTCACTGCGGCATCGATTTTTTTCTTGGTGATGCCGTGAATCTTAGCACGCCAGTTCCGCATTGGCTGTGATGGCGCAACAAGAGATTCGATCAATGTTTCGCCCGTAAGAACGTCAACGGCACAAATAGCCAGCAGTTCGCTTCGACGAGTTCTAGCCTCCCCCCATTCACAGCTGATGGCTACAGCTTTTCGTCGTGTAGTCGAAGGAAGTCCTGGTGGGGCTGTCGCAAAGTCTTTCAATCCAAGATCTGCCCTTTTCGCATGACTGGCGGGCAGTCCTTCATTCTCAAGGGCATGAAACTCCACCCGAAGGGTATCCAGCGAGTGGCAGCTTTTCGATAGCTTCTTGTAGACGATGGATTGTTGTTTGTTGGTGAGTTGAGTGTAGATATTACCGCCATGTTCGAGGTTTGGCAGTGACGTTTGCAACGACGACTCCCTCAGGGTATCCAAGAAGGCGGGATTCATCTGATGGGAGTGAACGGAAATGTGATGTTGTAAAGAATGTAAGAAAACATGTAGAAAAGATGGAGAATATAGGATTCTTTGCGGGGGAAGTTGAAGAAATATTGCACGAGACAAATGCTGGGTGGAGGAGAAGAAAAATAAAAACACGGTGGAGGCAAAAGGAAGAGAAGCAAAGAGAAGCATCACAGGCCTCCCGTGACTTTGTGATTAGCAGCGGAACAATCCAAGGGCCGAGACGCGTAGATGCGCGTGTGCGTGTTGGCATATGGGCAGCTGTCCGGCACTGCCAGTTGAGCAGAGAAGAATTCACTGGAGCAGCTGCAAACACGCATCTCTAGGCGCTCAAGAGGCGGCTCAGCATTACTCTAGGCCTTCAAGGTAACGGTATATCTAGCATTAGGTAGTGTCCAAGTGCTGGAGCGGCGAAACGAACAGACTTCGAAGAGAAATTGGGCACACTAAAGGCTGTATTTATGACATGAAGGAGTCAAACAGTCGCTTAGAAAAATATATGGAGAGAAGCACCATCAGGGGCTTTGGGTAATATCACCAGCTTCTTTAGTAGAGCCAACAGTCGACAGATGAAGAGAGAGACATAAAGAGCAAGAGCAAGAGAAATGGCAATATAAAAACATGGTCATCAATACTGATGCCATCTCCCTGGAATATTGTAAATTACAGATCGTACCTGTGGTCGAGTAAGTACTCTTTATACCACACCCTACCCCATCCACTGCCCACCTGCCATGCCATGACTGATGTCGTTCTCGTCGCAACTTTCTCTCATAGAAGATTTACGCCCTCACTGGTTGGTGAAATCTCCACATCCATCCGGTTGATGTCGAATACCCGTTCTTAACTTTGTCCCATTGGTACAACTTGAATACCGCCATCATCGATGCCCACGCCATTGTAGCCCATCCTTGATGCCATCACCCTGCCGAAACTCGTGTTCGAAATGGCAAAGTGCATGTCCCTCCTCTCTTTCGTATACTTCCAAAATCCCATCCCTTTCCACTACAGATGGCTCGGTACACGACTCATTCTCTATCCAAATAATGGCCACACCAGGCGGCAAAGTCCCATTCTTCCTGTCGTCAAACCACCAGTACAGTGTCATCAGTAACTATGTTGGCGCTTCATTTATAACTACCATGCCGAGGCATTTCAGACGAAGGGCGAATGGTACCTGAGGCAGTACTCTGTATGTGTAAATGACACGTTGCAAAGACAAGTTCCCAAGATGTAATAAAAACGGAAGAATTTCGAATACTGAGCAACACCAGCTGTGTCGAACTGTTGTGGTATGCATCTCCTGGAGGGCAGTTGGAGTCGCACATGACACAAAGGTAATCGAGTCGAATATGCTAAAGAAGCATAATTTGATCTGGTCTTCGTTTGTAATGTGAGATGTTGAATCTCTTCTTGTTCTAGCTTCGTAATGGTATAGGCCGCCAGTAATATAGCATCCAGTGGAGTGGCGTCTCGTCTTCATCAATCATGTCCATCAACACCATCGCATTGCTGATTGAGGAAATCTAGCTCCAAAAGCAAGTGTCAGCAAAGGAGGTCTCAGACAAAAAAGATCCGATGAGCAATCATCCAAGCCATACGACAAAAAGGTTCATTGTCGACCTGTCAAAAGATGACAGACCTCGAAACAGCACATACCAAGTATAGACGCGCCAAGCCCCTTATTGTTCACTCATTATATCTCAACTCCTGTGATGGCACCTGTTGTTGTCGTGGAATATTGAGCAGGAATCCCCAAGTGGGGGATGGAGGTCAAGTGCAACCTCTAGATTGTGAGCGGCTTTGAAGTTTTCTGTGATCATCATTCGCTCAGGAATCGAACAAATAAGTCTCGAATAAAAACTCGGTCATGGTTCAAATCTCGCTGAGGAACCACTCGATAATAGAACAGACTGCGAGTGTTCTCCCGCGGATTCGCCAGGATGTTCATGGCCAGAATGCGACGCAGACCCCAGCGCTGCATATACACATGCAACTATAAAATCGCTCTCCAGTGTAAACCGAGTATCCGTATCCGTATCAACGCAGCCTATATCTGTGTCTTCTCAATCCGTCAGACTACATGTAATCAACCGCCCATGAGATTGGTTAGAGGCACCGTGCTTGCGTAATTCGATATGGCCAAACTTTCGGGAAGGATACTGGTGGTCTCATTGACGTTGGGTGTATCCAAAACATCAATTTCTGTCATGCGTATGGCCCTTTGTATCTGAATCCAACAAAAAGGGAAGATGCTCATGTACCGAATAGCGTCCTCTCTTCTTGGGCCATCAAGTGCCCTTCTCTTTTCTTCTCTGGCGACTCATGCTTGCTCAAGTCGCAAAGGTAAAAAGTTCGTGCGCGGCACCAACTGTTGGAATTCGTCCGCGCCACGTCCCTGTTGTTGCGATTATTCCATGAAAGTTGTATTCTGTCGCGGTGTCGTCACCTTGGGTTCATTCGTCCATTTCTCGTCACCAATGTTCGTCGGTGTGCTCTTCAGATCAGCTGTCGCGAATCGGTTCAAGAAACCGGCATAGTTCGTCCAAGAAGTCGTCTAGATGCTCCAGCAGTTGAGCATCCGGCATCTGTGAATTGAATAGGCCATTCGCAGTGTGCTTCACGTTTCTGTCAGTCTCATCCACCCTTCCGTTCATAGCGTGGGCTTACCTTGGTCGTATAGGCAGCAGGGCTTGCGGTTTCCGCTTCTCTGTCTGTTTAAAACTGGTGTGCTTCCGTTTCCGAGCCGATTAGCGCTTATTGAAGCTTTTGTCACTCCAGAGCCTTGAGTCCTCAAATCTCTAGGGAATGCTCGCCCAAATCAATCTCCAGTGTGTAGCTGCAATGACGGCCGATACCTGCTTCTGAATAGCGGCCTCATCCCCATGGCTGTGTACAATCTCCTGGAGTGTGCTCAGCAAGTTGAGAGTGCAATCCCTGATAACTCTTCCATCTGTAACCATCTGCAGGATTGGGTGTCGCTCCTCTGCGATCTGGTGTATTTGAAAGTTCAATGTTGTTTCTGTCGTAGTGAGGAGCGTTGTCGAGGTGTATTTGTCACTATTAAAGACAATCAGACTTGCACTCTCTTGCAACATAAGACTTCCGAGTCAAATACTTACACTCCGCAGGATATGCTTGTTTCTAGAGGATGGTTCAATCATCGCAATGCTGTTGGGGATTGCTTGCTGCCCAGAGCAAGATCTGTCGTGTAAAATGCCAGTTCTGAATGATACGTTTACTAGGCAAAATATGGATGGGAAACTGCGCCAGGTGGCCTCTCTCTTGTTGCTGCTGTCTTCGTACGATAGGATGCAAAAACACATTATTCTCAAGCATGACATCAGCTGCTGGCGAGAGAAGAATGTGGCTAGGGGAGTCGGCGGACCTTACTCGGCATACTATGCAAAGTAAAAGTCAGTATTTAGTCTCCAGCCATCATCGTTGATAGCCGAGCAACCAAGGGGGAGTTGTCGAGAGTCACAAGGATGGGGGAGAAGGATCATGATATGCATACAGGCCCATTAATAAATCTCTTTGTAGGTTCAAAGTATCTGGGGACAAAGGTCCCTCGATTCCTCAGCTACTCGAAAAGTCTGTCCAGTCCCTGAATTTGACTGTCAAATCTTCAATTGTTGCAATGCAAATTCGAGTCGAGTTTGTAATTCCAACGCATCAATCCGTCATGCTACTTGGATGAGTTCCCAGCCAAGCCAAACGGTCAATGTCAGAGCACTTACACATTAGAGCTTTAATCGCGGGTCGGTCGATAAAAACCCACATCTCTACATCTGCAGCACCATCGGTAATTCCATCTGTAAAACAAAGGAATGAGTAAAGAGTAGAAAATTCAGAGGAAGCAGACAGTCTTTATATCTCTCACGGCGGCAATCTCTTTTGTAACAAGCGCTCACCAGAAGCATTGAATGAAGCTCACTCTCTCACCGACTAAGCGGATACCAACCTCAAACTTCCTGTGATTCACGCAACTCTCCGCCTTCACAAGATAGTGTGAAACGCCAGATTACAACGTGTCATGGACAACTCACTTATTTCACGGCAATTTGCATCAATGTCAGCCTTCACCGACTGGTTGACGCCTTTCAACACCGGATTCTCGCACATCAGACGTCAACACCCGCATCACTTCACTCGTCTTACCCTAAACTAGTTAACAACTCGACACTCTCATTGTTTTTTTTTTCACTCAACAACAAATAGCCTAAAGCAAAAAAAGTTCACATAATACACTGGCCAAGCCAATAACAAATAGTGCAAAAAGCGCATCAACTCCTACCAGTCCTATACAGAGCCGCTGTCCCCCCCCCCCTTCCACCAAAATCCCCTGTTACACATCCATTGTTACAGTCGCCTACTTCTTGCCGTATCCTCCGCTAGGCCGAGACCACGCTGTCACTCCGCACGAAAACAACAACAAAATTAAAAGAAAAGCAAGGGGAAGAGAGAGAGAGAGAGAGAGAGATAGATAGAGGTGAAGAAAAAGATTCCGTAGACTCCATTTACAAAACCCAAAACTACATCCAGATTTGAGGCATAAGAGGTTTCCATTCGTTCAATCACTAGCGGTTTCGTCCTACCCTTTGTATCCTTCTATCCACGCGACACCACCCACCATGCCAACCAAAAAGAGGACGAAAAAAAAAAGAGGAGAGGGGAAAATGAAGAGATTAATTCTGACACTTGTTTCTTGTCTTTTCGGTTCTTGATGACAAATTCAGACATGATCTGGATATGATCGGCTGGGAAGTGCCAGTTGGGGAAAGCTGGGATACGCTTCATATACGTCGGGTCAGGAGGGCCTAGCAGCTCGACAACTTCCAAGGTGTTTGCCGAGTACCAAATGTAGTCAATGACGTCTGCGAACCCGGGCGTGTAGTTGGTAAAGGGTAACTCATCCGGCGTGTTCTGAATGGGCGCATAGGAGTCTCTTAAACTGAAAGGATGTTCGATACCGTCGCGAGTGAAGCTTCCATAGTGGAAGTTGGTCAGCTCCGTATGGTCTGGCGGCACGCGACCCAGGCACATGAGTTCCCACACCGAAGAATCTTTCGTTGAGTTAAAGTCGCCACAGACTATGAGCGGAATGTCGGTGTTGGATCGGTATTCTTGGCTGGGGCCTGGTTCAGCTTGCGGCGGTGGCGGCGGCTCGTCACTGTCCTCGCCTCTCGGTAATGTAATCATCTTCTTGTCTTTGACAGCAGGCCACCTTGCGTACTTTTCTGCCAACTTGGTCACATGCTCCATCAGAATACCCGTCTGGATCAGCTTGACGTCTGCCAGTGCCGAATCCCACGTGAGATGTGCGTTGACCAAGATGATGCGGGCGCCAGTCAGCCGGGACTCAAAGAAGCAAATAACAGCAATGTTGTCCTTTGGCATCACGCGGTTAAAGACGTCATGCTGGTTCTTCATGTCGGGTCGGTTGATGGCAATTGTAGCAAATTCAATCAACTGCTTGTCAAGCAGGATGAATTTGCTCTGCTTGTAGAACACGGCGCAACCATCGACAGTTTGGGCGTCCTTTTCAGACATTGTCTTGGCTCTGGACTTGGGCCAATGCACACCCTTGTAGTCCATCTGCGCCAATTCAGGGCTGAGGTCCTCTTTGAAGGCATCGGTGGAGACTTCTTGCAGAGCCAGGAAGTCGGCATCTCGTATCCGCAGCTCTTCCAGGATGCAGTTCTTGCGATATTCCCAGCTCAAAGCCCCGGTGGGCGTGTAACCATACGTTTGCGTTGTTGCATATTTGTCGCAGAGAATGTTCCATGAAAAGACCCTGATTCGTTCTAGAGCTTCGGGCACGTCCTCCTGAATGATGATTTCTTTTCGCGGGCTAGGGGGGAGAGGGACTGGCAAGAGGAGAGGTTAGCAATAAGTATGAACAACAAAAGGGAGGAGGCCTGTGACTGTGACGCGTGGCAGCGACATACTTGGAGCTCCTTCCATCAATGCATTAATCAGGCTCTTTGTGCCCTTTTCAATTATTTCCTGCTTTATGCTGGGTTCTAATGGATTGCCTTCAATGCCGAGCATTTCCAGCTGATGAAGAGAGCCAAGCTCAAAGGGCAGCTCTTGGAGGTTGTTATTGAAAAGGAGCAGCTGCTTCAGGTAAGTACACATGCCCAATTCCGGGGGGAGCTCGCTGATTTGATTGAAAGAAGCATCGAGGTGTCGGAGTTGGCGAAGCTCTCCAATTGCGTTGGGGAGGCGAGTGAGCTTGTTGGAGGCGATGTAGAGTTCGTTTAGGAAATGGTACCGGAAGAGCTCCGAGGCTAGATTTCGCAGCCCCTGGCCGCTCATGTCCATGTTGTGCCAATCTTGGCGATTCGTGCCCTTCTCCACATTCAACGGCCTTCTCATATCTGCCGGATCGTTCTCGCTGTCCGCTTGGGTCTTACCGTTGGAGGGAGGAGGGCCGCCAATGCCTCTGTTTTCTGACGCTTTAAGTCTAGCATAATAGTGTGGCTGCTGCTGTTCAGTCATGGCGGAATGCGCCCTCTCCGCCTCCTTGTGAAGTCGCAACTGTTCTTGCCACATTTCATTCTGCGGAGCTTGCCCTGCCCTGGCATTGGTCGCGTGCCCGTTGGAGAGGCCGGCGGAGTTGAAGGTGGCCGAGCTTGAGAGGATACCGGAAGCGAAGGATGAGTGATGGCCCAGGCCATTGGCGCTGGGGAGGATATGGTCGTGCTGTAGCCCTTGGTGATGCTGGGGCTGGGAGGGGTGCTGGTGTTGCGCATGCTGCTGGAAATTATACAGCATATTGGGCATTCCCCGCCCCGCCCCATTCAGCCGGGCATTGTGTCCCTGCTGGTGGCTTTGTGAGTACATGCCGCAGAGGTTGTGTTTGCCGCTTTAGAGGTCGGCTCTGAAGCCGCGGCTTTTCAGCACCGCGCCGACGGGCGGTTCTGAGAGAGGCCTAGGCTGGACTATATAGGGATGTCGGTCGAGGAAGGGGGTTGGCGAGTCTGTCGTGGCAAGCCAGTCGGGAGCAGATGTCATTTGTTGTCTAGTACGCGTTGAAGAGGGATTGGAGCAGAGCCCGGGTCGAGGAGAGGGTGGAAGAAATCTTTCCGCTAGACGCGCTGTTCGAAACGAGGGACGCAAGACGGATATCGCGTTTGCGCATGGGTTCGGCGAGAGGGGAGCCCTGGCATAGGCAACTGAGATGGGCCAGTGCAGTCGAGCGGATGTGAAGCCGGATCCGACCTCAATTGTCCATGGATAGCTGAGCTCGTCGGAATTCCGGGGGCGAGGCTACGTCGTAAGCTGGCCGAGGTGAGGAGTAGCAAACCGCGGGGTTCGGGGGGGTGGCGTAAAGCTCTGATCGGAACAAGGAGAGTTGAGAAAACGGCGAGACAAGAGGGGGGCGGGCGAGAGAGAAGAAGAAAAAAGCCCTGAGGTTTTGGATATAACAAGTGCAAACGGTTTGCCGCGAGCTGAAAGGCGACTGCACAGGGAGATGTCAGCCAATGTCTTTGAAAGTCAGGACACGCGAACGAAAGCGGGAATTGGTGAGGGTCCCACTGCAAAATGGAGGGGCCACGTCCGCCAGGGCGACTCACAAATATGAAGAAGAAAAAAAATAAAAAAACGAGCGAGCGCAATACTGAGATGTTACCACTAGATAAGATGCAACTAATACCTGTGCGGAAGAATAGTGGCTGTCGATATCGAGAGTGGAAAATTCCGGGCCGCTTTGGAGTTGACGATGTGCCTTTGGCGATGACAAACTGCGTCGAGAAGCTGGAAAGGCGAATCACGTGCGGCTGTTGCTCCGCATGAACCGAATCAGCGAGAGCAAAAGTCACGTGATCTTATCTATGGCGTTTTCCCGGGCGATAACAACGACAAGCCAGGTTGAAGATCTTGCTGGTAGGTACCTTTAGTAGTTGCGCCGAATCAATACAGTCAGTCATTGCAAGCTGCCCTCCATTGGTTAATTGAAGTGAAGTGCAGAGTGATTTGGTTCAAGAGGCCACGTAGCTCTTTTCCTCTAAAAATGGAAGCTTTGTCGGTCTTGGGCTATGTGGAATACGGACAGACTACCTAAACCATGTGTACATGCCTGTGTGCAAGTCTGAGGCATTGAACAAGGCCTCATCTTGAAATACCAAGATACCTGCAACCAAAGTTTGCCAGATGTGGGTGCACTTTATGTACCGGACAATCTCACATCGGCATGACCAAACCGGAGCTACTTCTTGGGCGATAGCCGGAGACACGCTACGGGGCGTATTACCCATAGACGCGATATCTGATCTGACATTCAATGCTCAGCACGTAAGGGGTATAAAGAGCTTTACAGCTTACACCACGTTGGTCTATGATTACAGTTGTTGAAGCATATTATCATCGCAATCTACGTCTTGCATTTGCAAAAGTCCGTTTACGTCGCCTTCTAGTTGAGTAGATTGGTAGAATTACAATCAACGGATACACACGTCCTTGTCATTGCCAGCTTACCGCCCAAGTGAGCAATTTGCCTCCTCTTGCATGAAAGTCGCAGTCAGAGCAAGACTAGCAGGACTCGCAACACTTTAACCACATGTTACTCAAAGCCTTGAGCGCATAATTCCCATTTCACATGGGATTCTGCAGTCAAGAAAGCCTTGACGGCGTGAGGATACCCGTCGCGGGCCTTATTCCCCATTCGGCGTCGGTGCCGAGACTTGTTTGTCGAGATTGGCACTTTATTCCTTTTCGCTACTCGCGTCCTGAGCACGTCGTTGAGCAAAAAGGAAACTTTTATGTAAAGCAATGTGAAGGCACTGTTATCGGGAGCTTCAAGCACGCAAATAGTCGGTGGCGGCGTATTGGCGAGTTGGCTCTTGATCGGAGAGACAAGCCGGAGCATAGTCCCGTAATGTCTCTTGCCGGCATGCACATGTGATCATCGGCAACACATCCGCAACGGCCTGCCTTTTCCTGGAACATGTCCGAACACGATAGATGGAGGTGATCGGGTAGAGAGAATCGCAGCCGAAAGACATGGATATGGGACATGGACATGTCAAAGCAGCTGATAGCAGGCGGCCCGCTGTGGTTGGTTAGATGGGGCATGGAGGGTCTTATCGACGACGGTGAGAGATGCTCTAAGCCGTCACGAGGCCATTTGCTCGGTGAGCTGCTGATGCACGGTAATGGTGTGAGTTCAGGGATTTGGCGGTCCAGTACTCCGTACGCGTCTTGGTTTGCCTATTCTCCCCATTGCCTCTTGAGCTAGCAGAGAGCAGCGAGGAGGGGCTCAAGGGCTGTTGATATAGGAGCAGTCGCGTTCAATGCGTCCAACCTGAAATCAACCTGCGAGGAAATGATATCGACAGCTGACGGCTCCATCGGTTCCCGTCTTTACCGGCCAGCCATTGGCCCAGCTCGAGGCCTAGATGACGGCGGATCCTGCCCGGGAAGAGCCAAGAGTTTCTGATGAACTGAACTAGAGCAGCAGCCAACCAAAGGAGCGAAGCGGCCTGCGGCACGGGCCCCCAATTAGAGAATCCCGTTACCGCAAAAATGCTGCGAGCCATCGGGCGAGACAAGACGACAGAGAGAGCACAAGCACAGACTCGATGAACGCGGGGAAAACGCAGGGCCTGCTCCACACATCCCGGGCGGGTTGCTGCGCTCACAGTGGGAAATAGGCACAACATATGACAGCCCTTTCGATCCAACAGCATTAAAAGCATCTTCAACCTAGCATTGTTGTTCGCCCACATGCCATCGCAAGATAAAACCGACCCCCGTTGGAAGAATCGTTGTTGTTCTCCATTCCGAAATGTTGATTAAAAAGAAGAGAAAATTAGCTTCAACCACGTTGAAATTTTGTCGAAAGTGTAGCTCGAATCCATTCAGATCCCATTTTGGTCCACAGCCACGGTGTCTCGGAAAGGCTCCCTGCTTGTCGCCGCCGTATATTCAGTCCTCTTCGAAACACTTAACCAGGTCTGTCCCAGCGATATATCCCAAGCACCCAGGTAGAAAGAGAAAGAAAAAAGAAAAGTAAAGCAGTAAAGCGCCGTGCATCACGAGTTTAGAGTCTTGATCATCATCTTCTGCTTGCTTGGGTCCTTAACCACGAGGTTGCGATCGGTAAACACAATCCTCATCGTGTCCACAACTCTGTGGAAGCTGCTTGCAGCACCACGCTCTTGGGTAAAGCGGATGATACTAAGCTGTTGCTTCTTACCATGCTCAATCACCGTCATCACCTCTGCGGCGAATGCGACTGGTTTGAGGTTCAAGCCTGTGATTTTCATTAGCGGCCACCCAAGGACATGGACGTTGGCACATCCAGCAACTCACAGTTCTCAGCTCCAACTCGCGCAAAGACAATGTTGCGTTCCTTATCCACTTGTATATCCATTATTCCGTATTTGCGCCATTTCCGCAGCAATGTGGACACTTCCTGTCGCGTGCGTTTGCGTGACAGGTTCATACAGATGTAGCCCGTTGCAGGTTTGACACGGAATAGCCTAGTAAGCCAATTCTGCTTCACTTCAATGTTGCGGCTGCTACCAGTCGATGACTTTTGCAATCCTTGTTCTTTACCATCGGCCTTGGCGGTAGCCGACTCCTGATGTTGACTTGTGTCACCTATCGAGGGTTTCAGATGGTTAGTTGAAAACTTTCCAAAATAGCTGAGCTGTTGCCACTCTTACCTTCGTTAATCATCGCTGAATCTCTATGCCGATTACTCTTCCAAAACGGGAAGCTAAAGTTCCTCTTCTTGGCCGAAGTGGCGGTAGTAGAAGTTGAGCTGGAGTGGCGAGTCTCGCAAGAGACGGTTCGCTGCTTGCCATCCTTCGACTCTACCAATGTCTCGCCGTCTGTGTCAAGCTTAAAAGACCGCTTGAACCACGACTTCTTCTTCTTTACCGGGCTGGAAATGCCAGGCTGCGAGGTATCCTGCGCGTATTGCTCATAGTTTCTCACCATATCTTCCTTTTGTTCTCGTTGGTGTTGCAGAGGCTGCCCAAGGCCCTCTTTTGTGGACTTCTTTCGCACGTTGAGTGGCTCCGGAATCTTGACAGGACTCAGCGCGGTTGGAGAAGCTACTACCCTGATTGAGTTTTCGACTTGGTTCAGATATTCGATGCCGCTCATGGGACGGCTCGCCTTCTTCGGTGGCGTATGCGGTGGCGCCGACACGATCCTTGGTTTGTCCACATTGACAGTGCTGACGCCTGGATTCTCACTGATGCAGGGTAGAGTACCTGTTCGTCGACTTGTCTGGCCATAAGCCGGTGCTGATACAATTCGGCGATCCGGCTGGTTTGAAAATAGCAGTGGGAAAGCCAGTCGGTTAATCTCATCCACAAGAGTATCGTTGTTGGTAGCTCTCGAGGCTGATCGAGAGTTGACCGCAGTAGTCTGTTGACTCAGGAAGCCATTTTCGGATGGAATAGGCGGCAGGGGGCGGCTGCTCCAGGACTTGCCAGAGAACTCTGTAGGTGCAGTCGCCTCGGACGGAGTATCGATTGTAAAAGAAAGAGGCGTCGAATCACGCTGCTTCCTCTCCACATCTGCCACTGATCCCGAAAAGGAGTCATCTTGGATGAGGGAGCTCCTAAATGCATCATCACAGTCCTTGGCAATGTTATTGCTAAAATGACGCAGCTCTTCGTTAAAAAGAAGCGAGGCGTCCTTGGAGACGGGACCACCTTTGGCTTTGGGATAGGTACCATCCGGTGACTGAGGCATATCTGGCGTTGGAGACCGAGGCCTCAAGGGAACCTGATGTTGTGGGGTCCCACTCATGGTGGTCATCGAGTCTGTTCGCGATCCTCGTTGTACCTGCGCTGCAGAGGCTGATCGCTTGCGCATGTGTGAAAAATCGACACCTCGCTTGTGTCGTAGGCCAGAGCCATGCGTCTGTGGTGTGCCTTGCCGATTACTGCGCAGGGAGCTCATGGATCCTCTTGACGACTGGGAGCGACCCGTATGCGCTCGCATAGAACTGGCTCGTCCGCGGCGAGTGGAGTTTGATCCGCTACGTTTTTTAGTCGACTGTGATGCTTGCAGCGTCTCGCCGTCCCGATGGACAGTGATTCTCGCATGACTGGCTTGCGAACCGCACGCCTTGAGCATTCGACTGCCTCTATAGGGGTCGTAGCTCTGGACGGTCCCGTCCTCGGTTTCTGCCGTTGTGGAGATGACTGTAAATCGAGAGATGGATCTACCATGGCCGTTGGCTCTGGGCTGAGAGAATTCGCAAGTCGAAACGCGCTTCTTCCAGGAATTTGGCTTGAGATGATGATAGTCGCTCATGGAATGAGACAATTCCGGCTTGAAATCCTCTAATTGCTGCTCGCGGTAGTTGTAAAGAAGCCAGTAAAATGCCTTTTGGTCATTTGGCCTAGATTCGTTCACGGTGAGCGCAGTTCATTACAAAGAGCGTATTGTCAAGTTGGTCAGTCACTTACTCTTTGCAGCTCAGCTTTCTCTCCAATTCGTCATCGCTAGACATGTGCCATAGGGAGCGCAGCTGTCGCAGCAGCTGAGGATCAATCTGGTGCGGCGGAATTGGAGCGTATTGGAATCCCTTGCGCGTGTCTGGAGGTTGGCCAGTGTTCTGACCGAAATCGTCTAGATAGTTGTACTTTTGGATCAAAAGGTGCTGCCAAATCTGCTTCATTGTGATGCGGTGATCGGGATTGACTTGGAGCATGCGGTCAATGAGATCCTCGGCTTCGGGGGTCAGGAACTCGGGCATTTTATATTGCCCCTTTTTAGTCTTGTTCATCATGACACGCAAATCGGGATCATCAAAAGGCAGAGTTGCGGACAGCATGGCATAGAGAATCACGCCCATGCTCCATATATCAGCCTTATCTCCACGGTATTGTCTATTCTTGAGAAGCTCGGGCGCCGCATAGTGTGGGCTGCCACAGGCCGTTGCCAGTCGATGAGTATTTGACTGGTGGAGAGCCGCCATGCCAAAGTCGGCGATTTTGATCTGGAGATCGGCGGTGATCAAGATGTTTTCGGGCTTCAAGTCGCGGTGGCACACGTTGAAAGAGTGGCAATAAGCAATGGCACTGATCATCTGTCGAAAGAAGTAGACGGCCACTTCCTCGGATAGTCTTCCTTTGGTGTTGATAAAGGTAAAAAGATCGCCTTGGTCAATGTATTCAAGAATGAGATAACTGGAAGAAGTCAGGTCAGCGGTTGCATCAAATCATGGGCAAGAGAAGGCAACAAACATTTCAGAGCGATTCTCCCATATATCATAGAGCTTCATGATATTGGGATGTTCAATAAGCTTAAGGATGGCAACTTCGCGTTCAATCGACACGGGAACTCGCATTTCGCCATTGACCTCGGGGAGGCTCGAATCCCATTTGCTAAGAGCAGCCAGGCTGCTATCTTGAACAAGATACGCCATCCGACGGTTGACAATCTTGACAGCGGCGAGTTGCTTGGTGATGTTGTGGCGACAGAGCCGAACACGAGCCGACGAGCCTTTTCCCAAAGTCTTTCCTAGTTGCCATGGTCCAATGTGCGTCTTGTAGTTCTTCCTACTTTGACTGCTGGAGGTGGAGGCGTAAGATGCTTGGGAGAGACGCTTCGCAGCCTCTGCAGACTGCTGCGTCTTCTGTACAGCAGGAGCATAGGCGCTGTAAGCCACTGCCTGGCCGCGTGAATCAGGCTGCATGTTTTGATGCGAGTGGTAGCTATTGTATTGAGTAGCGCCGGACTGACTGTATCGTGCCTTTTGGCCCTGGTGATTTGGAGCGGGCACAGGAACATTGAGGCGATTCGTGGTCTCGGCGAGAGGCGCACGAGCCTTTGGGGTGTATTCGACCATGATGATCGCCGCGCGTTGCAGAAGAATTAGCACATAATATTCGAAATCAGCCTGCAGAAGAGTTGGCTGGGATACGACTGTGAAGCGGCAAGATGCTGATGATTGGTAGAAGAATTGAATTGGTAACTGACGAGGCCTAATGCAATATGCGTAGAGGAAGAGGGGAGACAGACAACGGGATGCTGTAAAGAGATTGGATGAGGAAATCACGAGAAAGGAAGAATCCTGCAGAGAAGCATCGAGACTGGAGGAGGCAAAGTTTTGGCAGGCGACGTGCTTGCAGAAGGGGGGCAAAAGGTCTGGTCGGGTACGAGGAGGGGACCGCGGAAGGCATGCCAGCTGGTGAGACGCAGCTGTCCGGCGACAAGGAATGCAGCGTCGACCTCTGCCAGCGGCGGCCTTTCAGCGGGTGCAGAGCAGCTGGCGAGCAGCCACAGGGGGGGAGGGAGCGGGCCAGCACTGGAATTTGGGTCAAAACAGGCCCGCGTCATTCCTTTGGCTGGGACGTGAAGCTGGGCTGTTTGGTGGACTCGGCAGTCTGAGCGGATGGATGACTTGTCGCGATGCATTCCAAAAGTGGTTGGAATTTTATCCCCACGACGGTGCAATATCACAATCACCCAACTATACTATATACGAGTACTAGGTAAATTCTGAGACACACAGACACACAGTCAAGAGTAGTTTTCGTGTCCAATAAAATTACAGAGGCTGGAGGCTGACTTGGAGTCTCGGCATATGGTTTTGCCCATATTTACATTTGATGTTGAAGCAGAGTGTAAGCCCCACCTTGGCGATGAAATAAATTTGGCCAAACGCGCTCAAACAGATGCTTGGGCGCATGCAGATAAATAACATAAATACATCATGTCTATAATTAGGGAGTCTCTCGTGCTATTTGCCCAGTTTTTAACTGACTGCACGTTGCAATCTTTGATCACACGCAGTCTATGTTATTCCAGAGCCACCTCACAAACAACCGTGAGCAAAATGCAAAGGCTGGCCGATATCTATGTAGAGGTAGTAACTGCAGTAACTGTGCAACACTCTACAGTATGATCGCTGTTTGTACTATTTCCGCCATGGGTCTATTCCATGATATATCAATGACACGGTCTAATAAAAACATTGCAATTCTAATCCCAACAGCAAAAACAATGCGTGCTGGGGCGTCAAGTCGAGTCCGAGTACACAAGCAAGGGATGAGGTTGAAACATGACTAAGCCGCCCCACGCAAACGAACCACCCAACACTTGGTCGAGGATCGGCCCCTCCTGTCCCAGTTAGGAAAAATACCAGTGCCGATACTAAAAACCGTCTCTCCACTCAACGCCCACGACCCTGGTCTTGAGCAGATCCTCCTTGAGAATCCTGTCCTTTTGCTGCTCCAGCTCTTCCATGTCCCATGTGGCCAGCACAAACCGACCCATGAGGAAATTGGACCGATCCGTGCTCAGGTAGACGGCAGTGGCTCCGGATAGCTCTGCCTTGTCCGTCATCCTGCCGATGATGGCTTCAGGAAGGACGGTGTTCTTGATGAGGTCTGTGAGGACGCCTCCAGGGTGCATAACCACGCAGCGGACGTCGTTGCCCGCGGCTTGCTGCTCTCGATCAATGTATTCGGTACAGGTGTTCATTGCGATTTTGGAGGCAGCGTAGGGTGACCGCCCATAGACATAGCGCCACGATGCAATCGAGCCCACGTTGATGATTCTGGCCTTTGTCTTACCCGCTTCCTTGAGGGCGCCGAGATACGCCGTGGTAATCATGTACATGCCTCGGATATTGTTGTCAATGTCACCCAGCCACCAATCAGGATTAGACTCGTCAATGGCAGCAGTGGATAGTGACACTGCCGCGCTGTGGACAAGGATATCGGGAATCTCTGGTAGGCTATCCATGAGGTTTTTGACCGACGCCTTATCCGCAACGTCGGTACCGCCTCAAACAAGAACCCGACAAGGAGGAGCAAGAAGTTCAATTGACGTCTTTGTCTCTTCTAGTGGTTCCGATCGTCGACCAGCGATAATGACAGAAGAAGCTCCGGCGATGGCGAATTGTTCAGCAATGGCCTTTCCTATACCAGTACCAGCACCCGTGACCAGCACAATCTTGCCCTGAGCAGCCCCTTTGAGACTTGCCCTAGGGTCAATGAACGGATAGACATCCGAGTGTCGTGGCTGTCCCACAGAAAAATCTTGAGGGTAGTCCATTTGGATAGAGGGTGAGGCGATTAGTCTCTGTGAATATCACGACAGAGACAAAGCAAACGACAAGAGAGACTTGAAAAAGATATAGAAAGGAGAGGGAATCAGAACCGGGAACTCTTGCATTATGGAGAAAACATGAGTCCCACGCGCAACTCCGAATGTCTCCATCAAGCACTTTAGCGCTGACAATGTCATGTATGATTATCAAAACGAAGTTACCATGATTCCATCATGAGTTTCCATAGCCGATCTTGTGATATAAGTGCTTATTCCGGTACCGGAACATGTCCAGTGCAGCACAGCTGTAATAGGGATAAGCGTAATTGGTTTAGTGGTAAAATTCTCCGTTGCCATCCGAGCAACGTCGGGGAGCCCTGGGTTCGATTCCCAGATTACGCATCAATTCTCTTTTTGCCTCTCTGGCATCATTTCTATCTGTTTTGTGCATCACATCCTTGGAACGTCGCGATCAGGCAGGTGTAGGCGTAAGTTTGCTTTTTTTGT
This sequence comes from Trichoderma pleuroti, assembly GCA_001721665.1. Taxonomy (NCBI): domain Eukaryota; kingdom Fungi; phylum Ascomycota; class Sordariomycetes; order Hypocreales; family Hypocreaceae; genus Trichoderma; species Trichoderma pleuroti. The sequence goes on along the minus strand of MDJU01000009.1, from coordinate 7,938 downwards.
ACCAAGGTGGTGGGTGTTTGGTTTGACAGTTGGTTCCATCATAGCGCACAGATGATATTGGTTATCAAAGCTTGTCTATCATTAGTACCTACCCATTCCCCACGTTTGCAATTACGAATACGCCAATATCTTTTTCGTTGAAGAATAAAAAATAAAAGTCCCATTGGAGCATTGTATTCAAACACCAATTTGTCAATCAGAAAAAGAGTTGCCTTGATAGAACTGGTTGGTGTCTCGAAGAGCAAATGCTAACAGCTAAAGGTGCAGTGCTTAACTGGCACCTTAGCGGAAGAGGCACTAAAGAGCTGGCGTTAAGTGGTGGTGGGGTCAAAGACGCGTCCAACCGCGTCGCAAGAAACCCACGGCTTGCCTTTTCACCAACTTGCATGCAAATAGCAGCACCAGCTGTTTTCACGATAGCCTCACGCAGCCGATCAGCTCCGACGCAGTCCATCACTAGCCATGAGCTCCAGCACCTCACGTCGGCGGCGGCGTGTGGACGACGATGAGGAGGACGATGACAGCAGCACCGAAGGCCACGGTTCGCCTTCTGGAGACGAGAGCTTCAAGCGTCGCCGGTTGGACTTTGATGACGACGAGCAGCCAAGGCGAAGCACCGGTCAGCCTGATAACGGCAAGGGAAAGGGCAGGGACGGTGGCAAGGACAGCTTCCAACCAGGCGCCATCGTTAGAGTCGCTGTAGAGAACTTTGTCACCTACGAAAAGGCCGTCTTCTTCCCTGGCCCGAATCTCAACATGGTCATCGGTCCCAACGGCACGGGCAAGAGCTCTTTGGTCTGTGCCATCTGCCTGGGGCTTGGGTATAGCCCCAAGCACCTTGGCCGCGCAGGGACCGTCAAGGAGTTTGTCAAGCATGGCAAGGACACGGCAACGATCGAGATCGAGCTTTACAAACGGCCCCAAGACCGACACAACTACGTCATTCGAGTCCAGATTCGCCGTGAACAAAATATGCAAAAATGGTGGCTGAATGGCAAGGAGACGACGCACAGGAAGATACAGTCGCTGATGCATGTGCTCAAGATTCAGGTGGACAACCTGTGCCAGTTTCTTCCGCAGGACAGAGTCGTCGAATTTGCCGCCTGTACCCCAGTGGAATTACTACACGAAACTCTGCGAGCCGCTGCTTCCGAGGAAATGCAGACCTGGCATCGACAGCTCCGAGAACTTCATAGGGACAAGAAGGCAGTGGCCGAGGCCGTGCACGAGGACGCCGAAACCCTGAAGAATCTACAAACTCGCCAACAAGGCCTGCAGGCCGACGTGGATAGAATACGCGAACGAGAGGAAATTCAGGAACGAGTTCGCAATCTTAAAGGCGCCCTTTCCATCGCCCAATACCAAGAAACACGCAATAGCCACTCCGCGGCAAGGGAACGTAAGAAAGAGGCCGAGAACAGACTGAGACGTCTTGAAAGCGAGAGCGGGCCATCTTTGGAAGCAGTCAACCGGAAGCAGGTCTATGCTCAAGAGACTGAAGCCGCCATTCCGTCAAGGATAAAGGCCGTTAGGGAAACCCAGGTAGCGGCGCAGAGTCTGGCACAAGAAATCAGTGCTGCAGTTGACGACGTCAAAGAGTGGTCGAACAAGATAGGTGCGGAGCGCAAGGGGTTTGATGAGAAAAAGAAGGAGGTTGCAACATCAAAGCAGAGGATTACAAATCTACAAGGAGAGCTGAAAAACGCGGCCCTCTGACTTCAATGCAGGAGAATGGAATCAAAAGATTGTAAGAGCTTTCTTGTCTTGTCATGACCTTCATCTCTTGATTTTCCTTCTTCTATTCTATAAACTAACCATTCTGGTTTCCCTCATAGCGAGCCGAGGAACATAACCTGCGCGAAGTTGAAGCAGATCAGCGTCGACTAGTCTCCGAGACAGACAGGGTCAAAGAAATTGGAAGGGCGAAGATGGATGAGCTGCGGAAACTCAAGGCAGACTTGGAGTCTCTTGACACGCAAGAGGGCCAACAGCTAAGCTTCATGCGGAGACACTTCCCAGAACTGGCCACGGCTTGGGATTGGGTCCAAGAGCATCAGGGTGAATTCGAAAAGGAGGTGTTCGGTCCGCCCATGCTGTGTTGCTCAGTTAGAGACGAGCGCTACTCGGACTCGGTCCAGGCCTTGCTGCAAAACGACGATTTCCTCTGCTTCACAGCACAGACCAAAAACGACTACAGGAAGCTGACTAACCAGCTGTACCGCGAGATGAGTTTATCTGCCGTCATCAGAACCTGTTTGCAGCCTCTCGCTGCTTTCAGGTCTCCTGTGAACATTGATGAAGCTCAATCGCTGGGTCTGGATGGTTTCGCGCTCAACTATTTGGATGGCCCTGAGCCTGTTCTTGCCATGCTATGTGCTGAAAAGAGATTGCATCAGTCCGGTATCTCGTTGAGAGAGCATACTGATGACGAATATGAGAAGCTTGTCCATAACGGGAAAATCAACCAATGGGCAGCCGGAAGGCAGCAGTACATAGTTCGTCGACGAAAAGAGTATGGTCCCAACGCAATGACAACAGTTACCAAGAGAATACAGCCGGGAAAATTCTGGACCTCTCAACCCGTGGATTCGCAAGAGAAGGTTGAGCTCAACAGGCGACTAACAGAGGTCTCCGGTGAAGCAGAAGTCATGAAGGCGGAGTATAAGGAGCTGAGACAGAGGAATGGACCTTTGGAAGAACGAAAAGCCGACATACAGGGGAAAATTGTAAGTCAACTCACCATTTTGGGCTGGATATGAGAACTGCTGTGTTAACGTCAGACAAGGAAAAACTGAGAACAGAGAAGAACGCATTGCAGCGAGAATTCACCAAGTGGCAATTAATTCCCCAAAAAATAGGTTCGTGTTCCCAAGAACTAGCCTACGATTTTGTTCTTTGGCCTGCTAACCAAATCAGAATCCGAGGAGCGCCATAAAGAGGCAAACGAGCAGGCCATGAGAGAGGCCCGAGAAAGAATCGTCGACCTCGGCTTTGGATGGGACAAGGCCGTGGTAGAAAGAGCCAAACTGGTCCTTCGCCACCAAGAGGCCCTCGGCCAAGTTGCAAAGGCTCATGATGAGCTCATTGAGGCCAAGATACGACTCATTGAGGCCAAGTCCGACATTGAGGGCCTCAAAGCCCGCAATTCTAGTATAATGGAGAAGCTTGAGGAAGAGAGACTTGCCGTGCAGCAAGCTGCCGAAGAAGCCGCTCAGGCCAGAGATCTAGGTCGCAGAATGCTCGACAGGGTTCGGGAGCTCATCAACGACAACCCCGATCAGAGGGATCTATACAGCTCCTTGGCGGGAAACAAATCACCAGCAGACATTGAGATGGATATCTCTGCTGAGCAGGCGAATCTCGAGCTCATTCACGCAGCCAACCCCAACGTCATTCGGGAGTTTGAGAGGCGTGAGCAGGAGATTGCTAAAATACAAAAGAAGATGGGTACACTAAGTGGCAAACTTGCCGACTTGACCGGACAACTAGATGAGTTGATGGGCAAGTGGGAGCCCAAGCTGGACGCCTTGGTGTCCAAGATCAATGATGCCTTTGCCTACAACTTTGAGCAGATCAGCTGTGCTGGTGAGGTTCGCGTCCACAAGAACGAGGATTTTGACCAGTGGTCTTTGGACATTATGGTCAGATTCCGGTACGTCGTCTTCCCCTTTCCTCTCTCCCCCTTTGCCGCCTCCTTCATTCATGAGTACATGCGCTAACCAGGAGAATGTATGACGAACAATAGAGAAAACGAATCCCTTCAGCAGCTCAACGCCCATCGCCAATCCGGCGGCGAGCGCGCCGTCTCCACAATCTTCTTCCTCATGGCCCTCCAGTCCATGGCACAGTCCCCCTTCCGCGTCGTCGACGAAATCAACCAGGGAATGGACCCCCGCAACGAGCGCATGGTGCACGAGCGCATGGTCGAGATTGCCTGCCGCGAGCACACCAGCCAGTACTTCCTCATCACGCCAAAGCTGCTCACGAATCTGCGGTACGATGCCAAGATGAGGGTGCTCTGCATTGCCAGCGGGGAGCACATGCCCAAGGATGGGACCAAGCTTGATTTTGGCAAGTGCTTGAAGATTCAGAAGACGCTTATGGCTGCGGCGGCGTAGGCATCGTGAATCCCATTGCTTCGTTTTTTCTTGTATCATTTGGATGGGTTCTCTTGCTTTGCTTTGTTTGGCCTGAGTTTGGGCGGCACGGCGTTTGGCGGATTTATATACTCGTAGAATTTGCATGTATAGGGCACATGAAATGATTCAGTCCCACCAGCGTTGCATATACATACGCAGGCTGAAAGCCTTCATCTTAAGCTCGAGTCTTGCCCGACTTTCTTCACATAAATGTATCAATCGCATCAAGATACCAAGTGGAAACAGTATAATGTGGTTTTTAAAAAAGAACCAGGCAATTCATCTCTCATCATTTAGTAAAGTAATAAAATAAGCCAAAACCATGCAAAAAAAAAATCACACAAAAAAAAATAACAAACAAAGTGTGTAAGGCATAAATCCCCCTTTTTGCATGATTCTTTTTTTTAAGTGTCCCCTGACAATGGAAAAAAGAGAGAGAAGGAGAGAGAAAATAGGAGGCAGCGATGAAAGTGAAAAAAAAAAAAGATCACGCGTATACTTCCACAATTATTGTACAAACAAAGTGTAAAAGGCGTCTTGTGTCCCCCCTTATATTCTTTCTTCCCACGTCGACGCAAGAGTGTAAAAAAAATCAGACAAATAAAAGCAGGACACGGAGAGAGAAAAAACAAAAAAAGTTAATAATAATAACCGAAAGAAAAAAAAATATGGCGTTTCAAAAAGAACAAGAAACCAACAAAAGATTCACATCTCTCCTGGAGAAGGAGAGCAAGCGCATGCGCCGTACGCGACAGGCCGTAATGTGTATCGTGTCATGAAAACAAGTAACCGGGCTCATGTTCAAACGAGCCGTGTCTTGAAGTTTGGTAAGAACCGGTATTAAGGAGAGAATAGGAATTGAAGATGAAGTGTACTAGTAAACAACAGAGATTTAGGCATATCAGTGGCGTGTAGTCGAACCAGGCCATCGCGAATGGCGAGTAATAAGCAATCATCATCAGATTATGAAAGCGGCGGGGGGGAGGCCACGACTCTTCAAAACAGACAAGCATGGGCAATACCGCGACGAGCATCTGAGAGGCATAGAAAGGTGGCAGGATGGTGGGTATATGTCGTCATGCAAACGTAGCGATATCCAAAACATAATATTTTGGTTTAGCCTTGCTTGGGCTCCCCTGCGTCGGAGTGATTTTCCGTATCGAGTCGCTTTCTCCAATCCGCAAGGTTGCCACTCATGCCCATGCCGATAGGGGTGTCATCCTCTTTCTTGGAGGCGTTGGCGGACTCGAAATCGAAGTTAGTACTTAGACGGTAATTCTTGTTGGTCGTCTCCCAGTGGTTTCGAAGAGTCTCCAGCTCGGTAGCCAGGTTGTCAAGCGCAGCGCTGTTTCGGTTTCCCAGGTTGCTATCCCCATAGATACTCTCGCCCTCAGAGCTTTCGTTACGGCTGTGACCGAGAGCGAGGGTGCCGAGGCTACCGAGGCCTAAGCCATTTGCCGCCGCCATCGCATCGGCGTTCATGCTGACAACATGTCGGCTGCGGCGACGGTAGGTATCGACAGAGTGCTCGACTTGATCAAGAAGCAGCGAGACCTTTTGTTCGGCATCGGACGCGCGCTGCTCGAGAAGGGCATTCTCGGATTGCAACTGCTCAAGTTCCTTTCGTTGGTTGCTCAGAGATTTGCGGGCTTCGTCGCATTCGTGCTGGCTATCTACCAACTCGATCTTAAGACCCTCAAGGCTCCTCTCTAGCTGTGCGGCAGAATCATGGAGCTCAGCTTCCAATCCAGATATCTTGGCCTGCAAGGCGGCACGCTCATTCTCCCACCCAGCGGAACCAGACTCATTGGGGCCGGCCTGCAGTCTATCCTCAAGCTCCACAACTTCGGACTTCAACCGGCCATTCTCTGTCTTATAGCGTGCCAGTTGCTCCTGAAGCTGTTTCAACATCTTCTCTGTTCCCTTCACATAATGCACCGCTGACTGATAATCGCTCTCGAGCTGGGATAACTTTTCACGGTACGCAGTTTCAGAGTCTTGGGCTTGGATGGCGAATGTCTGCTTAGTCTCTTCGTGAGCGGCACTAATGCTGGCCAGCTGAGCCTCGAGCTCTCGCAGGCGACCTTGCTGCTCAGGAGAAGTTGTTCGTGGGCTCGTGAGGCCGCGAGTTCTGGCGGCACCAGTGGGGCTAATGCCGCGTTCGACAAGAATATCCTTGAGTGCGTTGTGCTGCACAGTCATGGCGTTTGTTTCAAGCTGCTGAGCCGCCAGCTGGTTCTTGATGTCTGAATGAGCAGCCTGGAGGCCCTGGTTTTCCCTCAAGGCGGATTGGAGCTGTCGTCGAATACCAACGCCCTCACGGCTGGACTGCTCCTGGTACTGCTCCAGCCCAGCAATGCGCTCCTCCGCACTGCGCAGTCTGTCGGCAGCTATGTCTGCTTCCTGCTGGTATTTCTTAACTAAAGCGTTCGCAGCAGTGAGCTGGTTCTGAAGTGCAGCGGCACGTTCAGCATCTCCATTATGCACCACTGAGTCGTCCTTCGCAGTGAGCTTGTGAAGTCCTGAAAGGACAGCTTCCCGATGCGTGCGTGCTTCAGTGGCGTGTTTCTCGGCAAGCTCTTCGGCGTCTCGTAGACGTTGGGTCACAGCAACCAATTCTGCGGTGCGCGCTTCGTGTTCAGCTTTGAGTTTAGTCAGCTTCCCTTCGACCTTTTCCCTTTGGGTTCTCTCTTCTTCAAGTTTTGTCTCGAGGTGGGCGCTCGCATCCTGCGACGCTTCAATGGCGGCCCTAAGAGACTCAAACGTCTCTTCTCGACCATTTGATGAATCGGCAACTTCGTCAAGCTGTCTCGAAATAGTCTCCTTTTCAACTCTCAGGAGTTCCAGAGCAGCCACAGCCTCGGCGGCGGCCACTGCTTGTTCCCGGGCTTCACGCTGCGAAAAGTGAAGCTCCGCCTTTAGACGTTCGACTTCTCCAGAATTTTGCTGTTTGTAAGCCTCCAAATCGGCCATGCGCTTCTGGGCGGCTGAAGTTGTGTCATCGGCAAGCTTGCGAGCTCTCTTCTCGGCATCAAGCTCGGATTTCGCAGACTCCAGCTGTGTCTGAAGACTCTTTTGGTGGTTGAGGGCAGATGCCAGCTTCTTGCTCATATCTGCCGATCGAGCAGCAAAGTCGTCTCCGCCTTCAGGCTGGGGAGTACTTGATACACTTCCGCCACTCTGAGCAGCCAGCTTAGCTTTAGCATAAACGGCTTCCTGAATGGCGACGTCTCGTTGCCTTTCCGCCTCGGCTATCTGCTTAGCAGCAACAATAGCTTGCTTATCTACAGCATTTTGAACGTTTGCTAATTCTGTGCGCATAGCCAAAAGAGCCTCGATCAGTGGTCGGTCTTCATCGTCAAAGGACTCGACAGCTTTTCCATCCAGTGCAGGCCCCATGGAGGCGTTGGGAACATAGCCACCTTTCCTGGCCAACTCGAGTTCCGACGCATACCACGCATTCCGATTTCGGGCATTGTCGAGCTCCTTGAGAAGAGCAACAGTCTGCGAGTTTCGGCCAGATGAACGTCGGTTGAGGTTGGCGCTCATCGGCTTGGCTGTGTGCGGGGGTGAAGCCGGTCGAGTGGGCGCAGGTCTCTGCATGCCTTCGGGGGGACCTCTCTGTATGCCTTCTGGAGGGCCTCTCTGCATGCCTTCTGGGTGACCTCTCTGCATTCCGTCAGGTGTAGCCCTCTGCATGCCCTCTGGGGGACCTCTCTGCATGCCTTCTGGGGGACCTCTCTGCATTCCGTCAGGTGTAGCCCTCTGCATGCCCTCTGGGGGCCTCTCCTGCATCCCT
>MDJU01000899.1:0-10977 GCA_001721665.1 Trichoderma pleuroti | reverse complement strand
AAGATCTAAGTTGTAATAATATATATATAGATTAATTATAATATAAATAATAGTTAATTAGAATTATATAAATATTTTTTAAATTATTATAAATAATGATTTTTTTATTTAATTTAACTTTAGTTTATTTATTAATGTAAACTTAAAATTTATGCAGAGGGACGATCAGGAGTTACATTCTGTTTGTGTACCCTGGAGAGGAGCCCAGGTTGTATAATGGCCTCTACCAATAGGTAACCAACTTTAGAGTAAATGGGAACATCCAATTGATCAAGGTCATCTGTTTCATCTCTCCTCTTCATTACATAATCAACAGTGGCCAGTTCGCGTCTTCAGAATGGCTGCCTTGGGTGGCGAGAGTTGAAGGCCTATCAAATCCAAGCGCCTTACTAGCTGGTGACGTAAGGCTGTTTCAAGCCAGGCCACATTGAAGCCCAAACATGAGGCTTTCAGTGTTTTCATCCAGCTTTCTTAAAAAACAGAGACAAGACATTCTACTCTTTGAAATATCTCGAATATTTGTCTCATCAGAACAATGGCGATAATCAGCACTCCCGACGTCTCCGATGACGAGTTTGCAATGGTCAATTCGACCACCTCCGACAGCCCTGCCCCAGTCTCTTATCAGACTCCCAAGCTCATCAGCCGTCTCCAACCAAACCAGCATCTTTCGAAAACAAATTCAGATAGTGCCGGCGATGCTGTTACCGAAAAACCTTCTGCGTCTCGCATTGATGGTTCCCTTTTCGACTCACAGATAAAGGACGGCAGCCACACAGGGTTTTTCCAAGATAATGTTACTGGATTCAAGAACAGCGTAAAGTCGCTGTACAAGAAGTTCTATAGCAAAGACATACTGATTGCTGTGATGGGGTATAGCTGTGCATGATTCCCAATTGTCAAGTACCTTGGCTTACGCTCTAACTTCAGGATGACGGGATCCGGAAAGACGACATTCATTGCAAATGCGACCGGGCGGACAGACCTAAAGATTGGTCATAATCTTACTTCATGTACGACCATCAGATGGCCCAGCATGCTCTCACACTTGGCTAACTATTTCCCATCCAAAGGCACGCAAGAGATACAAATCATCGAGACCATACTTGACGGCCGTACTGTCCGCTTTGTTGACACCCCGGGCTTCTCCGACACATATCTCTCAGATACTGAAGTCCTAGAAATGATCGCAGACTACCTGTCGGCAGGATACTCCAAGGAAATGCGCCTCTCGGGCATAATATATCTTCACCCAATCTCAGATAACCGTGTTACCCACCATGCGACGAAGAATCTCGACATGTTTCGAAAACTAACTGGGGAGAAGAACCTCAAGAATGTAATACTGGCAACCAGCATGTGGGACAAGGTTACCCCAGAGGAAGGCTTAAATCGCGAGTTGGAACTCAAGAACAAATTTTGGAGCGTATTCATAGCATTCGGCGCATAGTACTGCCGACAGGATACGTCGGCCAAGTCGGCCAAACAAATCGCATCCATGCTCATGGACAACGAGCCCTTTTATCTAGAGCTGCAGGAGGAGATGGGGAAAGACAACAAGGCGCTCAAAGACACAGCAGCAGGGAGGGAGATTATGAGCCAGCTCTCACAACTCAAGGAGCAACAACAAAGAGAACTTACTGAGATGAAGGAGATGCTTTTGCGGACCGCCGCCGAAGAGAACAAGGCTGCTTTGGCTGCACTCGAGGAGCACTATAAGAAGATGATGCAGGGCATGGAAAAGACTATATCGGACGAGCGGCGGATGAATGAAGAGGCGGCCAGGTCAAGTGACGAGAAGATCAAGGAGTTGACGGAGAGAATCCACAAGCTTGAGAAGAAAGGCTCATGTGTTATCATGTAATGTATATGGACGGAGTCTATAGTACTGTACTCAACATTAGAAGGATAGTATGTTTTCACTAGTTATGTTCTTAGAAATATGTCTCGGTTCGTCAATTGCTGAGATGCACTCTAGTGCCACATTCTCTGGATTTGGCACTGCAGATCACAATCTTCATAAACTACGACGAGCCCCTCTTACACAATTTTTCTCAACACTTCAAATAAGCAAGCTGAAGCCAGAAGTCCATAATGCCGTTCATCTTCTTTACAACAAGCGCTTGGATATGCGGATAAAAAAGAGCCATATAACCTGAGCTTGGCATATAGCTGCGTCACTTCTGATGTTATAGCTGAATACTGTTTCGGTGAAAAATTAGGATTCTTTCAACAAGATGGAATTGAGCTCAATTTTAGGCGTGCTATTTACTCAATTCTCAACACAACCTACGTCTTCAGATTTATCCCTAGGCTCAAGCTACTGGCACTGGCTGTTCCATAGTAAGGAAAATTTGAGCTCAATGACTGGCCCTTTGCTGATTTTCTTGGTACAGTATAGCCAAATACCTCTCCGAAGATGGAAGAATGCTTGCAGAGACATTGAACGTATGTGAATCCTATTGGCAAGAATGATTAAATCTTGGATGCATGTTGACAGAGCAACTTCAGATCACTATACCAAAAATGACCAAAGAGACCAAAGTCGAGATGGACGCTAGAGTTGTCAGAGAACAAGAGACAATATTTGCCTCTTTGTTTCAGTCAAATCTTCCTGGTGAAGAAAAACCAGTTGCACGCTTCGCCGGGGAGACTACGGCGCTTTTCGGCGCAGGCACTGAGACAACAAGCTGGACGTTGACGGTTACAACTTACTATCTTCTGACACAGCCTGAAATTCTTAAAGAACTTATTGAAGAGCTTCGAACTGTTGTCGACGATCCCAAATTACTTCCATCTTGGTTCACACTCGAATAGTTGCCCTACCTCAACGCTGTGATGACCGAAGGACTGCGACTCTCTTATGGTGTGTCTGTTCGTACTGCCCGAATCGCGACAGAAGAGGATCTTGTGTACCACGGCACGTGGACTCCAAAGGGTTCCAAAGCTTCTATAACCCTGGACTATGTGGTACCTCGGGGAATGGCAATTGGCATGACATCTGTCATTATGCATCACGATTAAAACATCTTTCCTAATTCACATAACTTTATACCAGAAAGGTGGCTCGTAAAAGGTAAACAAAGAAGAGACATCGAGCGTTCATTCTCCTCATTCGGCAAAGGAAGCCAACAGTGCTTAGGAATGAAGTGAGTACTCTGATATCTGAACGTTGCTATAACAGTTGTTGGCTTCATTCTCCCAGTCTGGCGTATTGCGAGTTATACCTCGCTCTTACGGCACTCGTATTCCGGGTATACCCACACATGCAACTCTATGAAACCACGGTCGAAGATGTCATGTATGACCATGATTTGTTGGTTCCAATTGCAAAGGGTAATGGAGTAAAAGTTGTCATTACGTGAATGGGTATCATAGAAGAAAGCGGGGGAGGAAATAAAATAGTAAGACGATACTTGGGTCTGAAGTCATCAAGATAGTGCAACTGGATCACTTTGGCTTTAGGAATCCGTTGACCATGGTTCTCTGTCTACTCTCCTTTGATGTAATCCCAGCAGTCGCCTAAATACTTGTTAAGATAGAAAGATAATCAAGCTGATGCTGTTTTAATCTAAATGGCCCTTGAGTAAACCCTTTTCAAGAATTTCAGACGGTTAATTTTTGGTTTATTAAATAATACGGTAAATCATGCTTATTCAAGCAGGATTTGGTTGCCGCGGCTTGATACCAGCCTGGATAGAATTATACAAGGTAAGATAAGTAATTACATTCCTATATTCTTTTCTTACTGAGCGAGCGCATTTGCATAAAACTCAACTAACTTGGGCGCTGACTCTGTTAAATCGTCATACAGATCGAAGTGATTCTTGCCTTTGATGATGACCAGTTCCTTGGGATCCCTTGCCCCCTCTACCGCCCTCCTGCTATAGTGTAGAGTTTCAGCCTCACTACCAGCAATCATTAACAAAGGCCGTGGCGAGATGAGATGCTGGTAGTTGAACGAGTCATAACTAATCATTAAATCGTAGCTCGATGGAGGAACTCGCTGATCGGATCGAGCATGGTGGCCGCGCTTTGTGCTATAGGATGCGGCAGCCGACTTAAAGAACGAAGGTGAATTCTCTGGCACTGCAGATGCTTCAGTTTCAAACATGCGAGGTGCTTGAGTTTTAGTGTCGTTGGCATGGGCTGTACGCCAGTCCCCCGGGGCCTTGAGAGCGCCAGCGATGGCTTCAGGTGACTCTTTATTGTTGCTTTCGTAAAGACCACCATTGCGTGTCATCCGACCTACACAGGCAGCGCTGACTGTTCCAAGAGCCTTGATGCGGATGTCAGATTGTGCAGCGTACGAGGTATATCCACCTGACGCGCAGATTCCCAGGACACCAATTCTCTCGGGGTCGACTTTGCCCTCCAAAGTAGTCAAGTACGTAACCGCGGCCTTGTTATCCCCCCCACTACCAAGTAGTTATTAGTATATCAGTCAGTTGCAACAACTATCTTTCAGCATCTTTGCCATTGTTGGCCACATATATATTCAACTCCAGCTTCTGGCGTGCTCAATGATCTACATAGATTGGTATGAATGAGGATTCTAAAGGGAGGGGAGTAACCAAGGAAAGCTTGCTATGCAAATATACAAAATGAAGAGAAAATAAGAGGCAATAAGATGATCAAATGTGGAAATTAATCACTTGTGAAACTTCTGTGGCCTCGGAGTTTCCGGTGTTAATGGTCAATAGGGTACGTTGTTTTCGCGGAGTTTGATGTTTTTGAGTCATTGCAATATTATGATATTCGAGAATTGTCGGAGCGAGCCCACCCATGGTTACGGCTTCCTTTTTCTAGTCAAGACTACTCCGTAGACCCCCAAAGCCGATTAGATGAAGTGTAACATAGCCCGAACATGTTAGTTTCACTAACGCAGAGTCAAGTACGTGAGCAATAAGATACTATGAAAATCCGATATCCACTAAATCAGGAAGCCAGGTTTTTTAAATAACTGCGTTATACCCTATGAATATAAATTGCGTGTGTGCCCCCTCTCTCCATTAGTTTGTAGAATACCCCGTACAGTTCCAATTATATTCATTAAATCATCACAAACGACGATCCCGAATCATCAACATGGCGCAAGTTTATGCCCCGGCTCCAGAGCCAAAAACTGAGCTTGGGAGGTATCGAATCCTCTCTTCTACGGCCGGCATCCGTGCGTCTCCTCTCCAACTGGGGATGTCGATTGGTAATGCTTGGTGTAGCTTTATGGGCTCGACAGATAAAGAACAGTCTTTTAAACTTCTTGATTATTTCTTTAAAGCTGGCGGCAACTTCATTGACACTGCAAATTGCTATCAAGATGATGAATCTGAGACATGGATAGGAGAGTGGATGTCAACACGACAAATTTGTGACCAGATGGTTATTGCTACGAAATATACTACTGATTATAAGTCGTATGCTCTTGGCAAAGGGCGAACACCCAATTCCTCTGGCAATTCGCGACGAAGTATGCACATGAGTGTCCGCGACTCACTCCTCAAGCTGCAAACCGATTGGATCGATATCCTCTATGTTCATTGGTGGGACTTTACCTCTTCCATCAAAGAAATCATGGATAGCTTGCAAATTCTCGTTGAGCAAGGCTTAGTCCTCTATTTAGGGGTGTCAGACACCCCTGCCTGGATCCTTAGTGCAGCCAACGAGTATGCAGCCGCCTTTGGCAAGACTACGTTTAGCATTTATCAGGGTCGTTAGAATATTATGTTGCGCAACTTTGAAAGGGAAATTATTCCAATGACCCGTCAATATGGAATAGCTCTTGCGCCATGGGATGTTCTTGGTGGAGGCAAGTTCCAAACGAAGAAGGCTTTGGAAGAGCGGGCGAAAAGGGGTGAAGGGCTACGCTCCACACGCGGCAGTGGCCAAAGTGAAGACGAGAGAAAATTCAGTGAGGCGCTGGAGAAGGTTGCCAGAGAACATGGCATTGAGTCCATCACGGCAATTACGCTCGCTTATGTACGAGCCAAGGCGACCCGTGTGTTTCCTATGGTTGGGGGCCGCAAGATTGAACATCTTAAGGATAACATTCAGGCCTTGAGCATCAAGTTATCACAAGAGCAGGTAGATTAATCTACCTGGAAAGTGTAAGCCCTTCGAAATTGGATTTCCCAACAACTTCATCGGGCCTGATCCTCACGTCACGGGTCATTTCACGGGGCTCGCCGCAGCAAGCCCAGCTCTTACAGTTGAACAATAACCCAAGCCAACGGGCCTTGCATGAGCAGGCTGTTGTCGAATCGATACAGGAGGAACATTGTTCGGAAACAGGTTTATGGCGGAGACAAAACTAGCGGACTCTGGCAGCACACAAGTAGCACAGGCGCATCTAGGAATACGGTTTAATCGTGTGTTACATGCAGCTGCATTGTAACGGCATTGTACCTAGTATTACTCCTCTATAAAGGTATTCATACGTTCAAACTCTCCAAACGGCGAGGGAGATATTACATGAAGTTAAGTTCTTCGATGCAGACAACATCATGAGGGCCCTTGATATGGCCTCCTAATAAAAGGAAAAGTACGTTATAGACAGGTTACACTGTCTTCTTAGGGCAATGGAACTCCTCGTCAGATACGCAGTATGAGTGAGTCATGATATTACTGTATTTCGGTTAGATGGGCAAAGATGGCCGAGCTGCCAACTGGTTCCTCCCTAGGCAGGCTGAGTGGAGAGACGCAGAACCTGGGAGCCAATGTAGTAGAAGGAAAGGGGTCATCATTCTTCATTTGAACTGAGGATTTGATGGAAACGCATTTTTGGTCATTCTGTGGTCGACATATACGGTTAATAAATTTCCCATTAATACATGTGAATTAGATGCTAGCCGAGCACCACCATATCTAGCAACAGCAGCAACGCTTTTAGTTGGAAAATAACGAGCAGCTCATTTTCAAGACATTTACTCTGGTAGTAGTTGCATCATAGAACAAATCTAGCTTAATGGGCAATGATATGGCAAGGGCTCATGCAATAAATTTTATCGTTTGAGACATTTGGGCACATAGTAGATCATTAGCTGAATCAGACCGTCAGCGATATTTTCAAACCTTGACGAGGCTGTAGTGGTACGTGCTGAAAATACCGATTGCACATCTGTTTCCTGTCCCGCGTATCGCCCGCTATTCTTTTTTTCCGTTTTGGGGTCCAGAGTTATGAGGCCCCTACTATCTATTATATTTTTATCTTTAGCCTCCTTGATAAATCGTATTGGCTTAATTTTTGAATACTTCAATCCATTGGATACTCATAGACATTGTTCAACTGTCTGTTCGAAACTCTATGATCAATACAGATTAGACATTTTACATGTGAACGCCAGCATCAAGCTTCATGTCTCTTAAAATCCAGGCCCATGCCCCCCTTGTCCATGGACGTCCAAAAGTGAGGCGACGGTGCTGCCGAATATGCATGGATACTTTGCTAGGAGAGATCACGGGATTGGTTTTGGTGTTACACAAAGTCTCAAAGTTACACGTAGTTTCGAGCTCATCCCACAGAGGCTGCCTGTCCTTTGTTCCATTGGTCAACACCTGCCAGTGATCACTGCGGGGTATCAACCTGAAATAAAAGCAAACCACAGGGCTGTAGGCATTCTTGTGGAAACACACAACTTGATCATTAGCGACAACATCACGTATTTGATGCGACGATGACTTCCATCACAAAGCTCCCCTCCGAGGTCATGACCTCAGTGATGCGAGAACTAGGCAATATACGCTTCCTTGTACCGTGTATTCTTACCTGCCGCTATTTCTACTCGTGCTTCAAGGGGGATCCGACTATTGCGGTCGACATCTTTGAGCAGCAAATTACCCCCGCTCTCGTTCCATATTCAATCGCCCTATTGGACGCAACGCACCTCGATCCACGAATTACAACGTCAGTCCGGGAGCTGCTCGAAACGCTCAATAAGGAACCGTCCAAGCTGAGAAGCCGGTTGAGAAGCATGCCAATCCCTCTCCTTGTGGAAATGGGAAAATTGCATGACCCAATCCAGAGCTTGGCGACTCAATTTGCTAACAACTCATGGGCTCATATCTCCAACGACCAAGGATCACAGACGCCTCGTAACCTCCGCTTGTCACCGACGGAATATTATCGCTTTGGCCGAGCTTTCTACAGATTCGAGCTATACTGCACCCTCTTCCGCAGCGGAATGTTGTCTAGTTTCCAATGGGACAGTCATGCCGAGAGGGCGTGGTTCTTTGCACAATACGCGCCGTGGGAAAATGAACAGGTAGGCAGCGCTCATGACTTTCTCGAGCTCAAGTTAGCCGAAGGTAAGTTGATCCTAGAATCTGGAAAAAAGAATTCTATTCCTAATTCTTATTATAAGCTTCATACGACGTTCTTGCCCACGACGTCGAGTTTGGCGTGTTAGCAATCGACTATCTCGCAGCTGGTGGTGATAATCGCGCGAGGCAGCTCTGGGTAAGCCGCAATCTACGTCCGTATTCCCCCGTCGGTACATTTTCTTACTTATAGAACATTACAGCTATCCCAAGGCATTGATTTCATCTACAGAATCATAAATGAGACTTCATACGATGCAAAAAGGGCACTATTAAGGTCTTCATTTGGTGCCGGTAGCGCGGACATCCACGATGCGCTCACAGCCATGCCTAATGATGACGGGGATAACAATACCCTACTCTCCGAATACACCGATAAAGATCTAAAGACTATATTTCCAACTTCCGATAACCAAGACACCGACAAGGGTCCAGTTGAAGCGTGGCGAGTGGCCTTCAACAAGTTGCCCCGTAGGGCGTGGGCCATGCGTACAAAGAACTCTGGACTGAGGGAGCGGGCCTACGTGTTCTGGAGTTTGGATCGTCTCAAGAGATATGACCTGTTGGAGCATTTTAAAAATATTCCGGAAGACTCTGAGCCTTTCAGCGCTGGGATTGGCTGGGATGACATGTTCAAGTCGTTTGTGGAGCGTTCAAAGATACAGGATAGAGGTGGCTCGGGTTACTGGAGCAAAGACGACGAAAGCAGGATTGTGTGGCCGGCGAAGCGAGCTGGGGGATGTTTGCGTTAGAGATATATATGAGGTTCATATTTTGAAGGCACACAACTAAACGGGCCAAGTATAATTCTGCGCGCAAGCCATCCCCACCATATCTATCCAGAACTCTTTGGCGCGTTTTCCTTGGTTCTCAACGTTAATACAGATCGCTGGGGGGATGCTTTAACGGGTGACGCGGTCTTCAGCTTCTCAGGAGAGGTATCTGCGGGGCTGTGTAAGAGAGACGTTGGTTCTTGGAGCCAAAGGCGGAGCGCCTTCTGGAGCTTGAATTGCTGGTGGTTGGGTGCTATCTTCCTAGTGTGGCACCGACAAAGTGGATGTTTGCAACCAGCGTTCAATTCTCTCAGTCGTGGTAATATCGACAGCATCGCCAATCTCACCAGGATCATCTGGGTCATCATCTAGCTCCCAAGCTTGGGCAGCGCCAGACATGGCTGCAAGACGGACCATAGCCCATTGCACATCTAGCATAGTCTTCATTTTCTGGGCGTCGTCTTTCTCCGCGAGTATTTCGAACGTCTGGCCCGTTTCAAGCTCGCGACCGGAGTCTCGTCTCATATCCGTGGTGATGGCAAGACCAGCTTGCTCATTAACAGGGCTTTGCAATAATTCTCGAACAACATTCACATATGGTTGCGTAACCAGGTCGTTCGGCTTGCGTGTATGATGCGGCATCCAATAAAATTGGACTTGCACTTTGGAATACTCTTCATCATGAGGCATAATGCCTAGACATTTAATGCCGAAAAAACATTTCCCCCACCAGTGATGGAGAGAGGGATGAAAGGAGAGCATATTCCAGCTCTTGTCAGACGATCCTGGTGCGGCAGTGATGAGTAGTTCTGTCTGATGTTTAACAACAGTCCCCAGTAAGGCAAGTGAGAAGGGCTCCTTCGATGTAAAGAAGTCGATGTTCTTTTGGGTCGCGTTGATAGCGAATGGTAGGATGTGACATCCCTCAGGATGTGAAGCTTTCGTGAAGATGCAACGATCCGCGTCGCGAGCGAGACACTATATTATGGTTAGCAGGGCATGTGTGGTTAGGTGAATGAAAAATATAACTTTACCTTCTTGCGTTCTCTTGCATTTCTATGGATACTCCGATTGCTGGGAGCCTTTGTGCTAGACTGTTGTGAAGTAACATCGCTGTTCTTCTGGTTCTCGCCTGGTGTTTTGCCAGTTACCACTGGGAGTCAAAGGTTAATAAATACACAGCGGGTAATATTCAAGGGCATCTCTTACTGAAATACAAATATGCATCTGGCTTCAGGTGTAAGAAAGCAGTAGCAGGATCTAGATGGAAGATGCGAAGTCGATCCATGGGCATGAGTAGGAACGTCGTAAATTGTAGAGTAGTAAAATGAAAAGATTCCGCCTCGGGATAGAGCGTCTTGTGAGCTTGGCGAATCTCTTCTATCATCTCAAGCCGTATTTCTATCTCCTCAGTCGGGATGATTGATGTGGTTGGTGAAAAGCTCGGGTCATCCTCAAGGTACTTGATGAGTTGATGTCTGGCCCTCTGAGAAGTGGAAGCACGTCCAAAGAAGCTTCTCATAGCTGCAATAGCTTCTTCTTCGAAGCGCGAGGGATCCATGGCCGACGATGAGAGGAATCGAGAACTCTTGAGGTAGCAGGGCTGTGAAGGAGGGGAGAGAAAAAAGGAGGATAAATGAACGAACGGCGGTAGGGAAAGAGGGAGGAAGATAAAAGAGCAAACGGCAGTGAATCATAATAGAGTTCCAGTGGCATATTAAAGTTTACCCTTAGTGTAACAAACCGAGGCCTATAGGTTAGTATAGGTTAGCTGTTTCCAAGGGATAAACCTTAGAATAGTTCTATAGTTTATATTAGCAGAGCAGTTAGGTTAGTAAATAGGCAATTATATTACTAGCTAGTAATATTAATAAAAAGTAAATATTTATAT
>MDJU01000898.1:0-10981 GCA_001721665.1 Trichoderma pleuroti | reverse complement strand
ATGATGAGGCTGGTTGACGACGTAGCCCCAGGGCTCAACCAGGGTTTTGGGAGAGACGTAGTCTTCCCTGTAGTAGTAGCGGTGCTCGATGTATGGGGAGGATCTCTGGCGAGCAAAGTAGATGATGAAGAGGACAGTGGCGAGGGCGAAGATGGAGATGACGCCGACGATGATGCCGATCATGGCGGGCAGGGGGAGGCTTTGAGATGAGGAGGAGTCTCTGGGGGTGATTTCAAGAGCCTGGATACATGTTGCCTGGGAAATGGCCAGAACCACCAGGGGGAGATGTATTGAGGAGATCATGTTGGGCTCTGTGATGTATGACTGGAGTAGGGAATATCCAAGTATAACAAGATTGATGTCATGTACTGGTCGTCTATCACCGAGGCAGCCTGCTCAATATCGGGCTGAATCAAACCCACTGCAAGTATCATTCATTCCCTGTCGAGATGATGATACAAACAGAAAGATTGATATCGTTGAACTCATCAACCCTATCAAGACAGGCGACTGAGCAAGACACCAGCTAGCAGAGAAACACATGTCCAAGATGCGGCCGACGGGGTGGCCCGGCAATAGTTATACGACGATGGAAGCCTGGATTGCACGCATCCTCGGACACGCACACACACACGCCAACATCTCGCCCGCATCCGTATTAGGGCATCGTGTCAACGGCGTGTTGGTTCTAGCATTACAGATTGCATGCATATCCCGATGGATCCCCTGCCAGGATGCAACGCTGATGGTGGTGACAAGACACACGCCCCCATCCGATCAGGCCTTTTCAACACCGAGGCAAAAATCACTAAAGGCAGAAAACTAACTGCATTATTCACAAGGAAATGTTGGTCCCCCCCCCCCGGCCAAGCAGAAAGAGGGGGGGTTGTCAGCCTGGAGGAGGAGAAAATCAGGGCTGGCTGTATCTTTCTTCATCTAGCGATCCTGACGATGCTATTCGTCGACGGTCCAACCTGAGAGAGCATCTTAGCCTGTGGCAACCTTTTTTGGATCCTTCGACTACCGGGCAAACCTTGCATCCAAACAGAGGACGTGGGCTTCTGGTAGGACTTTGTTGGTGCGTGTGGGAACTGCGCAGAGAGAGAGAGACGGCACGAGATGACCCTAAGCCGTGTCTCGTATGGTCAAGATGGAGAGCACGTCTGATGGAACAAGGTTCAAGCTGGATGAGGCTCTCCCAGAAAGAACAAGCGGGAGCACGGCGTCTGTCCGAGCGAACGGATACCAATGCAAGCACGTAGACGCCACAGACGGTGATCCAATCAGCAGCGGCATAGACGCGCGGACAAGAGGCGCAAGAGCGCAAGGCAAAAAGGCCGGACGAGGGCCGCGATTGGCGGGCGGAAGTCGAGGCCATTCAGACGCCCTCTGGCGACCCGCGCAAGATGCAACCCTACCTGTACGGGGGATGTAAATGAACAATGAGCAGTTAATATCGCCAGCATGTACTATATCCATTGTATGCACTGGTATGAAGATGCCCCCTGTATGTACATGAGAGCCCACTCACTCACTCACTCACTCAAAACTTTGATATTGCCATGTTCATTGCAAGCCCGTCCGTCCGTCCACCTTCCTTTCTGTCTCCTCTCCTCTCATCCCCCCTGTCGACATGGCCATTTGCCACTGACGCTCGACCAGGATCAGTGACAGACGCGCAGCTGCGGATATTCGACGAACAGGTATCCAAGCTGCGGAATTCCATGTGATTGGCTCCTGTTCAAACGGCCCTGTGTTCCGTGTCCTCCACTCGATGGCGGGACGAATGAAACCCTGTAGAATCACTTGAGAGAGGGTTGAAACGAACAAGAAGCTAGCCAAGATGGAGGGTGGAAACAAGAGAGAAACCAGAGAAAAAAGACTAATACAAATTAACTAGTGTTTGTCTTTTTGCTATTGGCTCCCTCCGAGAAGGAGACAAATGCCATTGTCGGCTAGAAAAGTGAGCGGTTTTTGCTTGAATAGCCGACCTGGGCCGGGATGATTCTGACAAGCATTTGTGCTCTCTCGTCGCTTGTGCACCCTCGCGCTAGGAAGCATCCGATAGCCGCGACGGCGCCTGTGTGATGGCCTTGGGGACTCTTGCATGAACCCATTGATTGACCTGCTTCCGGTCGATGGAGTGTCGCAATGGCCCAGATTGCAGGGCATTGTGGTGACGAATGCTACTTTGTGGTGATCACGGATACACACGGAGCGGGCACGTGGATGAGGCAAGATGCTTTGCGTGAATATCGGATGGCCAATCAATTTGCATTCAATGTCACGGAAAACAAGCTCTCGCTTTTGCCCACCTGATGGTGGCGTCCGTCTACAGGGGACAAGGGCGTGGCCCGTTGATCAATGTTGGTGATTCTACTCTCTTGGCATTAGGCTGTAGAGACTCTCCAGACATCCCCTACCCAATGGCTCGGGGAAAAGGTGATGAAAGACGTCGCCTCATGATTCAAGCAGCTATCTACATCAAGACTGGAGACAGAGTTTTGAACGGTTGGTCGTCAAGGCCCCCCATCGCTCTTACAATCATGACCAGACGTACTTCATCATTTGGCATACAGAATTGAGCCTTGTACTGTTCGCCGGCCAAGGGCCTTGCGAAGCTTAGCCAGCCGCAAAGACTGTAATTTCCAAGTATACTAATGTACTAATGTACTCTTCATCACCCGTATATCCTCTGTAGTGTACCCAAAAACGTTCAATTCTAGCGTGTAGCGAACCAGCTCAAAGATTCAGCAATAAAAACAACAGTAGTCGCTAGACTGGCTTTATAATCATTCCCCCTTATCTGGACCAGAGTGAGTGTCATGTCAAAGTCATAACGCGACAGAAAGGGGGGGGGGCCCAGCGTACTCTATAAAATCATGGCGAGCCTTGTGAGCTCTTTTGTAGCTGCGCTTGTCGTGTATCATGTTTGATAGCGGGGAACGCTATCAGGTGTATCCATTGTGCAACGCTGTAAAGGTAATAAATGCAACAGTCTATATGTCTTGATTCGCTTCTTAATTCCCATTGGTGATTTCGGCGTGTCTGCCGTTGGCCATGGGCTCTTTCTGGTATAGGTGATGCAATTTGATGTATTTGTAGACGGAGTCCGGAATGTCTTCCACCCTCTCTCCGTTCTGTATCTGAGCACGGACGCGAGTGGACTAATGCGCCTGGTCAGTATCAATGGCCAGCGGAAAGGCACCAATGCCCTCTTACCGAGACTTCGTTGATGATTGTTGGAACGACCCAGATCTTGGCGTTGTACTTTTCGAGGGGCTCTATGGCATCTTGGGTTCTGCATTGGGCAGGCCTGAGATGATGATGATAAATAGATAGGTTAGCTTTGTTCGTATGGCTAGCGGGCGTAGGGCAGCGCTACCTTTCGACTACAAACGCTCCATAATAGCCCAGCAAGACCTCAATATCGGCGGGATCCCACAGCTTGGGATCTGCCATTGTGGAGGCCAGGTCGGCGCCGATGAGCAGCATGATGCGCGCCGTCGTAAAAGTCCCGTCCAGGGTCTCAATGCCGCCGAGCACGTTGTTGATCTCGTGGTCGAAATGACGGAGCACGTCCACCGTCGGGCTGTACAGAGGCTTGCCGGATTCATCAACGCGCACCGTCTCCCAAGGATCGATTGTGATTGTCGCCTTTGAATCCGTGTCGACGGCGAGGCTGCACACTATATCAAAGCAGTCAGCAGAGAGTTACACACTCTCCCGGTTCAGCACATTCAACCTACTTTGTATCCGGTGGTGGGCCGGCGCCAACGATGACTTTTGATATGCGTCCGAGCAGGGCGACATGTAGTTGCCCACGATTTCGAAGCCGGGATCGCTCTGTTTTACATACTTTTCCGCAAACTCAAACATTTGCAAGTCTGTAGACTCGTTAGGGCGGCCATTGGCGATATCCACGTGCCCTCAACCACTTACGCAGAGTCGTCACCGGGGAGAAGCTCCCGCAGGCGACGAGAACGAGAGGGACCTTGTCAGGCCGCGTCAGGCGGCGCTTCAGGTTCTGGCACGGAAACGCATATCCGGGAGGCGATGCTATCAACTGGGGAGCGGGCATCGGCGTGCCGTTTTGGTGCGGGAGAGTCCCGAAGCTCGACGCCGAGGCCACCATGATATGGGGGATCCTGCGATGTGCGCGATGAGCGGCGATACGAGGGCGAAAGGACGTCGCGAAAGGAAAAGCGAGGAGCCCGAGTCGAGTTGGAAGGGCGGAGATGCCGAATTTCGGTGGTCGCGTGCGCAGCGAAGAGAGGAGGAAGCAGACTATACTATCTGGTGTAAGAGGTTGCGACGATGATGGCGATGGTTGACTATTTACAGTAGGTGGGTATTCACACAAGGTCAAGATGGACGTAACGCCGAAAAGAGGGATTTACCCTCCACCGCTAAGAATAGGTAGCCTACAGGTACTAAGACCGCTAATCCGAGCGAAGCCCGACCTTGTCAGTTGTTCCAAGTCTGCTAGCCTCTGCTGGAACAGGCTGTTTTCTGTAGTTCAAGTTTTGGTTTTCGATTTAGTAATCGGGCTGCGTCTCTGTTTCTCCTGTGGCTGTTTTTAGCACTGCGGTTCTCGGCTGGGTCCAGCAACACTCCAAGCAAAAGACACGGAGGCTTCATCTAATGTTGACAAAATCCTCCAGCGTTTGGAATCTCTACTAGAAGGTTTGGGGGGATTCAAGTGCCCGTAAACGCAAAAAGAAAAAAAAGCGGCATGTTCGACGCCCTGCCCAAGAGTGACGTCAATCTCGCCCAGCCCGCGTCTCACATGCATCCTCCAGCTGGCAATCTTGTTTGCGCAACCTTGTCAACGATGCAATCGGTGGTAAAACGGGGGCGACGACAAGACTTTGGTAACGGAGTCGTGCATGTGTACACTGCATGGCTTCCTTTGCTCGTCCGGTACTATACACAATACAGAGGCTGCACTAATCTCCAGCCTCCAAAACTACCAGCACATCATACACATGTAAGTGGTGTTTAGGCTTATGCGCCCTCGAGGCTTACCAAGAGTCTTGTGGCATCTTGTACAACTACAAAATGTTAATTCATAGCCCAAAATATTCATCTGTTCCATATTCCTTGACCGTTATCTGGCAGTGTAAACCGTCATCAAAAGATTACAGGGTAATAGAATATGCATCTCTCCTCTCCAAGAGTCAATCCAACTTGTCCCAAAGTGGATTGACAGGTTAATTAGATGGGGAATTGGACCCAACAGGTTGGATGATTACTGATGGCCTCGGTATTGTTTCTTCTACAGCACTAGTTTATAGTTTGCCGTCTAATGAATTGATTTCTTTTTGTTCGACCATCCAGTCGTAGGCTACGGAGTATCTGTGGCCATGATCTGTGGGTTTTATTAAGACTGTACTAAGCCATTAGGAGAATACAGGCACCTGTCTGCCGGGATGCAGCACGTGCGGAGTCTTCCGCTGCTATGCATCACACTATTTGATTCCTCCGAAAAACCCCGTCCTATAGTAGATTCCACTTTTTGCAGCAGCAGTTGTCGACTATTATTAGGAAAGGAATAAGGATAGACATGAGAGCACGCCGTACAAGTACTGCAAATACATACCTACCTAGGTACTAAGGTATCTACTAACCTACTAGGCATACAATAGTGTAGACAGCCAACAAAGACGATGGATAAGGCGATTTTCTATAGTCGAGTATTGTACGAGTACGAGTAGGTATACATGGACAAGAAGCATCCAGATTCAACAGCCCCTGCTCATGCAGCACAAGGCGGCAAACCCAGCGACGCCGTTGGTGGACTGCGCCGTTGGAATCACGCTGCAGCCAATCAAATCCGTCTCGCAGATGCGGCATGTCCCCTTACAGCACCTGAAACGGAGCCCAACGACAAGCAGTTTTTGTCCCTGGGAGACAAACAAGAGCCATCGTATACCTGTATGTGAGGTACTGTGTACTGTTGGACGCAAGGTTGAGTTGCATTGACATGGACTGGACATATCTCGAAAGCAACACCAGAAGCAGCTCTGGCATGTCTAGGGACTAGGTAGGTACCTTATAGTACTAAGAAAGTAGGTACCACGTAGGTAACGGAGTACTGTAGAAGATACTGTAGGCTAATTTGAAGATACCATGTGGCTGTGGGCAGTCAGCCGATTTCCCCCCTTTCCCCAGCATTGACTGATTCTCTTCCAGCAGTGCGCAGTTCAACTTGGTACTATGCGTGGCCCCTTGTCATACCTGTATGGAGTAGGTACATGTAGTACTATTCGGTACTACCTTAAGTGCTGAGAACTCGAAACCGTTCCGTGTACATACCAGTTACCCCACCCTTCCCCCCTCAAACGCATACAGTGTACAGAAATCCCCATTCAGGAAGAGGCTTGGGAGGAGCTCTTGTCCTACGCCCAAAACAGTCGGTTTGCTGTTGGGTCCAGCATCTTTGCGTGACGGCTTTAATACCACCATCATCTCTTTGTCGTTGCGAGCCCGAGGCTTATAACACCCGAAGCGACGCGGAAAGCCGGGCTCTGCCCGCGACGCCGAGCTCTGGACTGTGCAGTTTGTCGCCGAGGGGGGAAGACGAGCTGAGAGAGACAGACAGAGACAGACAGACAGAGGCCGTCCGTGGAAAGAGAGAGAGAGAAAAAAAGATGCGGATCGCGTGCCTTCAGTTTGCGCCGCAGGTTGCCGATGTGGAAAACAACCTCAACAAGGCGGACGAGGTCCTCAACCAGGCGGATTCCGACGACCTGGACCTGGACCTCTTGGTGCTTCCAGAACTGGCCTTCACCGGTGAGGCTGCACATCCTGTTTGGCATTTACCCCATGGCTTGCTTCCTTTCTAACTTGCCGCGTGCTTGGGAGCAGGCTACAACTTCAAGTCATTAACCCACATATCCCCCCATCTTGAGGAATCCAGCACGGGCATCAGCTCGCTCTGGGCTCGGAATACAGCCCTCAAGCATGACTGCACCGTCGTCGTGGGATACCCCGAAAAGGTAGACCCGACGCTGAACTGGCCTACGGACCCCCAGTATTACAACTCGGCAATCGCTGTCAACGGCGATGGCGAAACAGTGGCCAACTACCGCAAATCCCATCTCTACTACACCGACGAGACTTGGGCTTTGGAGGGCTCCCAAGGCTTCTTTGGAGGACGGCTTCCCGGCCTAGGTCAAGCTGCCATGGGGATATGCATGGACCTGAAGTGAGTAACGGAAGGGCGGTTACTTGTCCATCTCCCCATGACTACCAAAGCTAACACAGCAACCCGCACGTTTGAGTCCTTACAAATTCGAAGCGCCTTGGAACAAGTTCGAATTTGGCCAACATGTCTTGGACAGCGGCGCTCGACTCGTCATTGTTTCCATGGCTTGGCTTACCAATGAAAACCCCCAAGACTTTACCAGCACTCCCTTGGAGCCCGACAGCATGACTCTATTGTACTGGGTGTCTCGTCTTGAGCCGCTGATTCGGGCAGAATCGAACCAAGAAGTCATTGTCGTCTTTGCGAACCGCTGTGGCATCGAGGGCGAAGCAACTTATGCTGGCACCAGCGCCGTTGTTGGCATACAGTCTGGCGAGATTTGGGTTTACGGCATAATGGGTCGCGGTGAAACGGGGCTGCTTGTCGTTGATACCGAGTCCGAGCCGTATGCTAGACTGTCTTACCAGCCGCTTCAGCCCAATATTCGATCGGAAGACGATGCCTCACCAGACCTGGAAAAAAACACTGGCAATGGCCCGCATCAACACAATGAGTCTCAGAGTCGGCCTCGCGAAGACTATGAGAAATCATCCAAGGCGCCCATTGACTCTTCAACCGACCAACAAGAAGACGATTTGCACATGTGGCTTATGGATAACTCGATTAACCCGGATGTGCGACACAACCACCAATCTTCGGAGTACAGCAAGGGATATGCTAACCGCACACCAAACAAGTCCCAGGTTGAGAATACGCACACATCAACGAGCCCGAAATTAAACATCAAGTCTCTACAACTTGATATTCCACCTGACCAATACATGCTCACACGATACCTCGAGGCTGAGTCTCCGATATCTCATCTGGACGCATTCAAATCCCCGAATCAGTCCACAACGGCACCTCCAGAAGAGCTCCGGGGCTCGCGAAAAGATCGAAATGACTACGTGGCTTTCTACCCCGACATGATGGAAGATGAGAAGCGGTTTAGTCTGCGATCTGACGTGTCTGTCTGGAACAACGAACCTGGCCGGATTCGCCAAATATCTGTCTCAATGATTGATGCCCCCGAATTATCGCACCTATCAACCCAAGACCGACCCAGGACTGTTGAAGCGGGGAACAGCGCCAGGTTTCAAGAGAGAAACAGAAACAGGCATAGGGCACATAGCCAGCGGCAATCCTCTGATTGGAACAGTCGGCGTGGTAGTGACTATGGCATGCCAATGTCGCGACAGTCGTCTCAAAACCAACTCCGAAGCAAGTACAGCTACAGTCAAATCGATGAAATGGCGAGGAGTTATTCCAGCAGTGCTGTTCTACCAGTTCACCTTTTGCCATCTCACACAACGTCGCAAGTAGCTACGGAGGAGACTGGGAGGGGCAGGCGGCGATCTTCGCACAAACAACTGAAAGAGGGACGGCGCGAGTCTCGTGGCACGCAAATGTCCCAAAGAGAAACAATCGATCTTTCACAGTTTGCCCTCATCGAAGAGTATCCTTCTGCTAACTGTCCCGTGCACGGAAGTCGCCCTCCATCTGGGACCAGGCGTCAGGACAGTTCGAGGGCCCGAGGGCGATCAGGGAATCGTTCGCAACCTTTGCTGGAGGCGGAAACAACTAGGAGACAATCTACCAGGCGCGGTACGTCGCAGACTGAAAGTCAGGGGGATGGCCACAGTCTATCCCACCGACGTACGCACTCGTCACAACCCGAACAAGTCCGGCCTAGCAATGAGACGAGACGGGGCGAGAAGGAGAGGTCCAAGGAATCTACTGCCAAGACGAGTTCCGGCCCAAGGACGCCGACTGCCATGCAATTGATTCCGGATCTGGAGTTACTTGATGGCCTTGAGAAAACATTCTCTTTGCTGAAATGCGTGGAAAAGGCTCCGGCGCATATTGTGAGGCGACGTGTGAGCTCAGTTTGGTAGGCTTTTTTTTTACTTGGTTTGGGCGGCCGGTGTCAATTGGCTTTGATTTGCTTGAATAATTTAGCGAGAATATTTGCACCATAGACGAAGGTTTTTTTTTTCTTTTTGGTAATGCTACGTGAATCCAAGTGAATGGCGTCAAGCATGGCACATCTGACATTGTCACACACGGTATAAGCAGGGCCTCGCGAATATTACTCGTACCTACACAAACGCCCGTCCCTTGCAGTTTAGACGTGCATAAGCGCAAGGGAGGGGTTCTCACGTATACCGCAGCCACTGTAGGCACGCGGCTTTAAGTGCATGTATGTACCTTGACCGCCGAGGTTGGTACATGTATGCACAGTGAATGTGATGGTGATGCAACAGGTGCAGTCGTGGATGTCTGCATCGTCGAGTGATGATGTTTGGATATTCACGGCTGCGAGATTTACTGGCGCGCCGAGCAGAGTTTCAACAACGGGATGCAATTTTTTCCCCGATATTCCCCCCCCCCCCTGAGAGCCTTGACCCAACATTAATAAAGCGTGATCAAGTGTGATGGCTGCGCATGTGAGCGGCGCTTGGGGGCGGGTAAAAAAAAAGGTGCTCTCTCTCTCTCGTACGAGCACGAGCAGGTGCTCGTCCGTGTGTGAAGCGCGAGAGATGGGGAGGGGGGGGATGGATGTACGAAGTATCACAGAGCACAGAGCACAGGGATATTTGCATTTTGCATCACCCAACCTCCACACGGGCCAAAAGCTCACTGTCATACCTGCACTTGTACGCTTTCAAGCCGTGTTCCGTACCCGGCAGTTGGTTATACATTACGAGAGGCGTGTTTCCATGCGGTGATGAGATACGAGAAGCGCCGGTTTTTTGATGCCCCAGAACAACGTTGGACTTTGGGACGAGGACTTTTGCGTTTTGAATGCGTGTTGGTTCGAGGCTGATGCGGACAGGCGGAGAAGCGTGGCCCCCACAGATGGAAGTGCAGGATGATGGAGGATGGAGATGGAGATGGAGGGGAAGCGGATCTGTCTGTATAATGCCGAGTAACTTGACAGGTCTGTACTGAGTGTCGAAACAAAAGTATTTCATCCAGCATTCTCTTCTTCTACCGTACGGTAAGCTGGGTGCATACATGTATCCATGACCTCTCTAGGCAGGGTAGCAGTGAGGCTTTCCTCCTGCAGCATGGCCCAGAAAGAGCCTGACATGAACGCAAGCGGCCTGGGATGACGTGAGGACGCCGCTCAATCCATCGACATCGTGCCAGCATTGACAAGCCGGATTACGGAGCACTCGTGCGAGTACGGAATACCTACGGAGTACTGTACGCGGACACGGCAGGACTGGATTCCGGACTAGTTGGTTATTGGCTCGCGGCGGGGAGAGACAGAGAGAGAGAGGGAGAGAGGGAGAGACAGAGAGAGAGACAGAGAGAGAGAGAGAGAGACAATTTTCTTTGTTCAACCGCCTCCAAATTGACAATCTCGACACCCCCCAGGCCTGTCAGCGGCCATCCACAGAGTCGAGTTAAGCGCCCAGGACGCAGCACGCCGCCAATCGGAGGCCGGCGACGGCCAGTGGCTGGTGATGGCGATGTGAATGCGCGCAGGGATCCCTGCAGAGGCTTGACGCCACACAGGGGGATCGCGGGTCGTCTCCCGCCTTTTAGTGGCTAGATGAGCCCTGGAACCCTGGTCTGGCACGGCTTTAGCCTGGGTGGCATCTCGGCCGGTGTGAGGTGACTCGAGAGATGCTGGTTCTGGTTCTGGTTCTGTCTGGTTCGGGATGGGCCCCCTAACAGAGAGAGAGAGAGAGAGAGAGAGAGAGAGAGAGAGCTGACGAGACT
>MDJU01000897.1:0-11021 GCA_001721665.1 Trichoderma pleuroti | reverse complement strand
GAGAGAGGGAGGGAGAGAGAAAAAATACGAGTTGCACGAAAGTAGAGGTGGTGTGCTCGGGAGGAAGAAGGAGAAGAGACGGAAAACAATGGCGTCGTGAGAGGGAAGGGGGACGTCAAATAGGGGACTAGAGAGAAGAATCCAATCCAATCCAACCCGACCTACAACACAGCCAGCCTGACGGCACATCACATCGAGGCAATTAAAATCAATCCGACGCTTGTCCTGGAAATTGGCCCCAATTCCTGCGTGCTGAGCGGACGGTTGCTAGCGCAAGTACAGGTACAGGGGGGCCAACCACGGCAGCCGGCGCAGTCCAGGTACAAGAACCGATACTTCAGCCATCAGCTTGGGACCTGGCCGGACGCTTCAGGGGGTTTCGCAGGGCCCTGGCACAGAGCAGAGGGAGCGCTACAGGGGGGAGGCGCCACTATCCCTCAGACCCCCTGGCGAATCAATCCACCCACGTTTGAGAGATAAGAGCCAAAAGATCGTCTAATATGGAGTAACGGGGGTGCCAACAGAGTGCATCGCCACAGCCCTAGCCGTGTACAAGTACAGAGCGCGACGTGCCTGGCAAGTATCTGCCCTGTGAGAGGTGGTGCCACGGAGGGATAATTTTAGTTGTGGATGGGTAATGGTAAGCTGGGGGGGCGCTGAATACGGTCACATCACTAGAGCCTCTCATAAGCTAACGTCGAGCAAATTTCGTCGTGTTTATGGTAGTGAGTTGAAGAGAAGAGAGAGAGCACAGAAGAAATCACCCCGTTTTCCCCCTTGTATCAACTTCCATGTCGGTTTCGTCTTATGCACAGTGCTGCAGCACAGCCTACAGCAACACGCAAGCACGAGCAACTCGTATTGTCGCAGCACAGCCTTGTGAGGCTTGCAGGTTGATTTTCACATGCTGCTGCTGTCTGCAAACAGCGCGCGTCTGCACCCTCTGGCTCATCCTCTCCTCAATTGACAGCCCGGACGCAGCGGCATTTGGTTCTCGACTGCTGTAATTCAATTGCTTGTTCGTGAGGCGCTTCGTATCGGATTCGTGCCAGAGGCGGGGCAGAAAAAAAAAAAGGTAGAAAGATAAAGATCGCGGGGATGCCAAGCGGTCTGGTGATGCGCCGCATCCCTTTTTTTTTGCCGCGATGCTTTTATCTGATTGATGCCATTGAGGCGGTAACTTTTCTCCGCCAACTGTTGAACCTGGTAGGCCACGATGCGAGGTGCGCTAGGAGAAAGCTTGGCGCTGAGCTTCCTTCCGTGGCCTTGCCGGGTCCGTTTAGCCTACAGGTCCGAGTACAAGTTCTGATACAGCTTCTACATCTGTCGTGATTCTGTCAAGATTGTTTCTTTCCACGACCATCTCTCAGTTGTTTGTCCAAGTAGGCACGGATATCATGCAGACCAAAAGTACTGTACGGTACAATGAGGGCATTGTCGCTCTCACAATCTTCACATTGTATTGATGTGGACCCCCAGCTGGTATTGAAGAGAGAAAACCCTGCTTCTTGCTACTACGGGTAGGTACCTAACCATTGATGCATCATGCATTGGACGTGTACAAGTACATGCCTCCTCCCAGATGTACTGATGATCCGTCAGGAGCCGGAGGCGGTATTCACATACAAGAGGACGAGTAATCGTCAAATATCCCGTATAGGTATCCCGTGCTAGCAAATGCCGTGCATCTGGAATGCTCCGTTGGGTCACAGATAGGATAGCACCAACCGATGGTAACGCTCTGCATCCCTTCAGTGCCTCCTTCGAACAAGCCAAGCGTCCATGCCTACGAGTCCTCTACTCGGCTCTTCACGTTCTCAACCCAACGGAGCAGAGGACACAATGTTCATTTTCCTTGTTCATTGTGGCATCATGGCGGTGGGTCTTTGGTAAAACACGCGATTAATGCTCTGCGCTGTCTCAATCCACAGGTCGCACGGCGTTTGGAATAACTAGGTACCTACTAGAACCCAACCTTACTGGCACTACCTCCAGGTACAAAGTCCCATACGGAGTACTGTGTCGGAATTTCAAATGTCCCTTGTTAGGTACACCCGTACGAGTATGGCAACGTTTACAGAGATTTCGGGCGTGTCACGGAGCACGGAGCAGGTCGATCTTGATCTGCCATTGTTTCAGGATTAATACGGATACAAGAGTCGTGCAGCAACTGTGGAAACTAGGCTGCTTCCAGGAGCGGGCCAGTTGATCGCACAAGGAGCCTGGGATCCAATGACGTCGGGGGGGGGGCTCCAGAGAGGTGACGACGCATTGCTCCGAATCATCGAAGCTGAGCGTCAGATTTTTGCGTCAAGGATCTGCAAATCTGACTGGAACTCACCGTCTTCTGGGCTCAGGCACACAGAGATGAGCCGGCCGGCATCTCCTGGCCTCCCTGAAGATCATTCCTCCGGCTGGCAGAATCTGCAAACCTGTTTGCCATTGTGGGTTTGGCACGAGTAAATACCGTGGCTTGTAGATCCGTCTAATCCAGTTGCCAGGCCATCTGTACCCAACGAGAGACGGCGACCGAGGGCGGCAACTAGCCTCTCCGGTATCACCAGCAGGTGAATTGATAACCGTACTCGTACCAGTACCTGTGCTGCGAGCTTCCCTTTCCGTTGTGCCTCCTTTTCCAGGACGACGCAGGCCAATGAATTGCCGCTAGTCGCACGGCTGCAACGTTTGGTACATGTACTCGTACATGCGGTTTGCGGTCAACGGGAGCAGCTCCGTGAGGGATCAACGCAAACGGCCATGGGCACATACATTGCCTTTGATTCGAATAGATTGCACTGGATTCCGCTGCCCTCGCCTCGCCTCGCCCATTTGAAGACCACCATGCCATGACAGTCAAACTTGTGCCTTGCAACAATGGATGGATTAGGCTCACGTCGCCGTGAGGCAGGTGGAGCGACCATTACCGATGGGTGATGGCATCAACATGTATGAGGAGTCCCCTGCTGCCGTGCAGCTTATTAGCGCCAGCGGCTTATTTGCAGCCATTGGCTTTTATCTCGACGAGAAATTGCGATGGCTTTGGTTGTGGATGCTTTTGCTGGGGAATGGAGACTCTGCATAGGATTTGGCCAGTTTAGCGCCCAAAGCTGTAATCTTGAGTGAGGTGATGAATATTAGTAGTAGTACCCTGTAGTACAGGTGCGAGTAGCTCGTGGTACAGTATACACACGGATGATTCCCTACAATCACGAGCAAGATCGAGTCCCCTCGAGCTGGAGACCGTACGCGTGTCCCTGGTGAGTAAATCATCCATGTGTCTATCCGCTCAAATGGCATCAGCTACTGGCTCTTCGATACTGCTGAAGCAATATATCAGACGGAAAAGGCCCATTCGATGCTCTATAGCGGGCCGCGACAGGCCCAGGAACGGCGTTGAATGTTGTGCGCTAGAGCAGTGGCCAAGACATGGAGCAAGTTACACTATGGATTCATCCAATACATACAGGTGGACATGCATTGACCAAACAGTGCAGAATGTGGCCGTCAGGCAATGCTACCGACAGTATATTCTCGTGCAGTGTTGGAAAAAACAAACTCTGGCCCAGATACAGTATGCAGAAACGCCGCAAGCACAGTGGCTTCGACCTCGACTAGGCGGAGCCCCGAGTACTGCTACCTCTGCCTCGTAGCTCGTAATGGACTGGCCCGTACCATTTTTTTTCTTCTTCTCCCGCCTCAATTCTCTCGCAAACGGTCTCCAACACTTGCAGTGGGACCCTCCACCACGACTCTTGTTTCATTACCACTTGTCCCCTGGCCCCTCCAAGTGGCGGCTTGGCCACCTGCCGTTGGTCGAGGCTGGTGATACTAACGCCGTACGCGTGCTAGCACCTGTGCTTGCGAGTGGGATGGAGGGGTGGGGGATCGGGCTTGCCAGGGTCTCGAGAGGCCAGGTAAGGACAAGAAAGGATGGGAGAAATCAGAAAATAGGCGGGTTGGGCGTCGTGACAAGCCCCTGTCCCGTAGCCAGAACCGCTCCAGCCCCTCCATCACCGACTCCTTTCCCGGTTGCAACAGGCGTTGAAAAGCAAATTGCTGCGCTGCTGCGAACCCCATTGCCTCTCTTGTTGCTCCTCCATCCGCTCGCAAAGGCATCGTCTGATACCCTCTTCTTCGCCTCTTGTTTTTGGCGCGTTTGCGGCTCTGTCCTGCATCTTCAGTTTCCAGCTTCAGCTTCTTCGTTTTTTTTCCCACAAGCTAATCCCACCAAATTCCCCCACCATGCCTGCCGACATGTGCGTATTGCCTTGATCCCTCCCCCCTATTCAGCGCGAATAGCCACGCCTCCTGCGATGCTACTCGTGTCCGAAGCCATCTGTGTAACGAAGTCGCTGACCCAATTGCAGCAACGTTGACGTCCTCGTCATTGGCATGGGACCTACTGGTCTCGGTGCTGCGAAGCGTCTGAACCAGATCGTGCGTAGCTCCCTTCACCGCCAGGTTCTGGTACCCCGCGATAAGCTTCTGTCGATGCTAACATTCTCGCCAGGACGGCCCTTCATGGCTGATCGTGGACTCCTCTGACAAGGCCGGTGGTCTTGCCGGTACCGACACCACCCCCGAGGGCTTCGTAAGTGTCTCCATCTCGTGTTTTGGGATTCTCGCATGGAATCGTTGCGCTGACAGCTGCCGTCTTGTAGCTGTACGACGTTGGTGGCCATGTCATCTTCTCCCACTACAAGTACTTCGACGACTGCCTGGACGAGGCTCTCCCCAAGGATGACGACTGGTTTGTCCACGAGCGTGTCTCCTACGTCCGCTACAAGGGCCTCTGGGTCCCCTACCCCTTCCAGAACAACATCTCCATGCTGCCCAAGGAGGACCAGGTCCGGTGCATGGACGGCCTCATCGACGCCGCCCTGGAGCACCGCGTTTCCAACACCAAGCCCAAGGACTTTGACGAGTGGATTCTGAGAATGCAGGGCCCCGGCCTCGCCGACATCTTCATGCGACCCTACAACTACAAGGTCTGGGCTGTTCCCACCACAAAGGTAAAAAAAAAAAAAGCGTTCCAGCCTGTGTGGCGTTGTGTTTGTGTCTCCGAAAAAACGCTGACATGGTTTTGTTTTCTAGATGCAATGCCAGTGGCTCGGCGAGCGAGTTGCTGCCCCCGATGTCAAGACCGTCACCAAGAACATCATCTTGAACAAGGTCGCCGGCAACTGGGGTCCCAATGCTACCTTCCGATTCCCCGCTCGGGACGGTACCGGTGGTATCTGGATCGCCGTCGCTGACACTCTCCCCAACGAGAAGAAGCGCTTCGGCAAGCAGGGTGAGGTGACCAAGGTGGACGCCGAGAACAAGACCGTCACCATGGCCGACGGCACCACCATTGGCTACGGCAAGCTGGTCAACACCATGGCTGTCGACCACCTCGTCGAGAAGATGGGTAACAAGGAGCTCGTCACCCTGTCCAAGGGCCTCTACTACTCCACCACCCACGTCATTGGTGTTGGTATCCGCGGCGCACGCCCCGAGCGCATCGGCGACAAGTGCTGGGTAAGATTTCCTCTGCACACATGCAACACAACGTTTTCTAGGTTCGGATGCTAACCCCAATTGCGTAGTTGTACTTCCCCGAGGACAACTGCCCCTTCTACCGTGCCACCATCTTCTCCAACTACTCCCCCTACAACCAGCCCCAGAAGGGTGAAAAGCTGCCAACCCTGTACCTTGCCAACGGCGACAAGGCTGCTTCGTCCGAGGCCAAGGAGGGCCCCTACTGGTCCATCATGTTGGAGGTGTCACAGTCCACCCTGAAGCCCGTGGATGTGGACAACCTTCTCAAGGACTGCATCCAGGGTCTCATCAACACCGAGATGCTCAAGCCCGAGGACGAGATTGTCTCCACCTACCACCGTGCCTTTGACCACGGATACCCTACCCCTACCCTGGAGCGTGAGGGTGTCCTCAAGGAGCTCCTGCCCAAGCTCCAGGATCTCGGCATCTACTCCCGAGGCCGCTTCGGCAGCTGGAGATACGAGGTCGGCAACCAGGACCACTCCTTCATGCTGGGTGTCGAGGCCGTCGACCACATCCACAGCGGAGCTGTTGAGCTGACCCTCAACTACCCCGACTTTGTCAACGGCCGACAGAACGGCGAGAAGCGTCTGGCTCAGGCCTTTAGCTACGGCGCCCAGCCCCTGCCCACCCGGGAGAGGAACTAGGCTTCTCTGACACTGTTATGAAATTGAATAAAACCAAAGGGCGCGTGTGCGCTGTAATTTGACTTGTACGTATGAGGGAGCAGCCATCGGAGCGGATCTAAGCCATCTGTGGTTTGCTATGGATGGGATTCTTAGGATCTGGAAATTCATGAAACGGCTCGCATGATTCGAACGCCTAGGGTTGTCTATGGGCAGTCGGGCATAGTATAGATTCTCTCGTTACTTAATAGCGGGACATGGTTACGATAGAAATAAAGGGAGCTGACCAGCTCTTTCAACAATGAATGAAACTTTTTGTTAAAACACATTCTCTCGTTTTGTAGATTTTCTCGACGTTGAAACGGGCATTCGGTGACGTGAGAAGCCGGAGCTTCATTGTGCCGCTATTTACGCACGTACTTGGACCCCGAGCATGTGCCGAGCGTGCTAAATTAATTCACTTCAATGAAACATTGGGCATAGCTGCTCAAGATTTGTATCAACTGTGTGGTTTTTAGTGGATTAGGAAACTCGGCTTGGCCACCTACATCATTCCATCTCAGGCACCAGACGCCAAAGGCGCTAAAAAAAAGAAAGATTTTTTCTTCTTCTCATTCTGTCTCCATGGGAATAACAGAGAAACGGGAATGAGTCCAAAAAAATTCTGGGTTTGTGCCTGAGTAAGGACAGCTGACGAAAGCATTTGCCCAATTCTAGGGTATCCATTGTATCATTGCCGTTTTCAGACGGGGTCAGTGCACTTTGAGATGGGATTGGGTTGCCATTGTCCGAATGTAACAGTACTTTACGGCATTTTTGATGGAGAAGAGCAGGAAAAGAAGAAGAAAAAAAAGAAAAGAAAAAAAGCCACGTGAAGTAACGCCGCCAGAGGATGTCATCCACGGCGGAGTATATGTAACTTACGGAGCCGGGTCCAACAGCTATACCGTGTGTCTACGCAACATGATTGTTGGTGGTTTGTGGCTCAGAGAAAAGGCTGGTATCACGAGTTGGGTGGGGACGTTAAGGCAGGCAAGGTATTCCTCTGATACATTGGCGCCTGGCAGTCGATGATCAGCAGACAGACAGGCCCGACATGCCAAATTTCCCTCAGATGTGTCCGGAGTGATGTGGGCTTGGGCTTGGGCGTGCACCGGCGGCGCTGTTGGATCTCGCACAGGATCCATCCATACGTGCACTCGCAGCCTTTGCCCTCAGCGAGGATTACATAGTGTACATGCCTGTGCCAGTAAGGCAACAATTCCATCCACCAGCAGTTTGCCAGCGGATCACCCGACGATGCCAAGGGGGGGCGATTGGCGGGGTGATATAACTGGAGTGCTTTTGCGGGCAACCAGGCCCTTTCGCTCTGTGCTAACTGAAAGCACCGATCAAGTTGCTGTGCTGTAGCGAGCTAGAGGCGCGTTAGCTGACGAACTCGAAGGGAACTGGATAAAGACGGAACTTGGGCGGTCTGTTAGCGCCTCGTTTCTGGGATTCCCGCCGAAATGCTCAGGCCCAAGCCGCAACGGGGCACAGCGTCTTCCGCGTTGCCGTTCCTTTTTGGTGCGAGTTGAAGATATGGGCTGCGTGGCGGGCAGATGATGGGCCCGTCGAGCAAGTCACTCGTCCCCTCTTCCGGCAGAAAGCTTTTTGGCGTTTTGGCTGTTGCTCTGATCTTGGAGGGGGGGGGAAAGGGTTGAGGAAAGGGAAGAGGAAAACAGGCTGAACAAGGCGGGAGACGTGTGCAGAGGAGGAGAGAGATTCACATTCCTTTCTGATTCGATGCTTGGCCTGTCCGCCCTTGTGAGGAAGCGCTCGCCGATTTGTAAAAGTCGAGCTTGTACCACGGTAGTCGCGCGGGCTCCAAAAGAACCAGAGGTACCCTGTATTGGAGGCACAGTACCTGTAGTGGCCCAGGATGGTACCTGACTGGGCCCTCTGTCGCAGCGGGAATCCACCAATAACTGCGGGCAACCAGCAAGTATCTGCATACCCACATGTCGACGGCGCGAGGTCGCTGAATCTGCGTATCAAGTACTGCGGTAGCCCCAAGCCGGGCGCAGTACAGAATGCGTCAAGTTTAGTACCTTGTGCTATGCTCGCAGCCTCTGCCAAACAACCACCGCTGCAACCACCAGACCGGGCCCCAGTTCTGCCAAAACCACACCCCGACTTTGCAGCAGCCCGCACCGCAACGCGGAAAATAGCAAAATTCCCAAAATCCCCCCCCCCCCCAAAAGGTAGCCGGCCGCCCTGCCATCCACTGGTCGCTGCGCTGCTCGCCGCAACAGCCATCCTCCGTTTGCCGATACAGCCACCGGGCCGACGATGGGCGCTGCGTGCGGGCTTGGATGACCGTCGACCCAAGTGAAACGAAGCCGAGCATCTCCCCTCCGCCAGAGCAGCCAGCTGGGGGCTTCTCTTTTTTTCCTATGACCGCGCGCCATCATGGACGGTCCAGCCCTCGTGCCCGACGATGTGCTCGACCCGCTTCCTCCGCCGCCGCAGCGGCTGTTCGAACGCCTTCGCCAGATAGCTGGGTATAGCTGGGACGAATCGACGCCGCCCTTCCACTCAACATATGACTTTTGGTGAGTCGCCCTTCCTACCCGTCTTGCGGGCATCGCAGTGTGTGGTGCATGAATAGAGTGGGAAAGCAAGGAAAAAGAGGGGGACGAAGAAAAAAACAAGGGTAAAAAAATGACGAGATGGAAGAAGAAATGCAGCGGGAACAGGAACAAGTTGGAAGCAGGACATGCTGGACTTGGTGACAGCAATCGCAACGACGACTACAACTTTTCACCAGATGGCCAGATCGAGAGGCTAACCTTTGGCGTTTCTGCCGCCTCCCTAGGCACGTCTTCGGCACCCGATATGTTTCTCCCTCGCTGCCCCCCTCCACCTCATCGCAGAACGCTTCCAGCCCCGGCTCCGTATCCAAGTTTCAGTCCGGCCGCCCAACTCCCTCCGACCATGGCGGCCCGCTCTCCAGCTACAGCTTTGGCTACAGCAGCGAACCCCCCGCCTCTCCACAGCCTACCGCCCACTCCAATCCCCTCGCCTCACCTTCTACCGATGTAACATTTATCGAAGAGCCCGTCGTGGCGCGCGTGTCGCACCATGCCCTCCGAGAGGAGAGGGCCTTCCAGATCGCCAAGAGCGTCTCCAACACGGCCGACCCCAACGGCGACCATATAGTAAAACCCCTTGATTTGATCCGGCTAAGCCCGGTGACTGGCGACCGCGGGGCCATCGTCGTGGCCATATATCAGTACCCGGGCAGCAATCAACTGCTTGATCTCTTGGACATGGGGCCCGCCTTTTATCATGCGCGCAAAGACGGCGACACATACCGGGGCTACTACAGCAGGCCGACCCTTCAGCCCCCCATAAAGCTTGAACTCTTCCTCGACTTTGCGATTGGCGCGACCCAGTGCTTGGAGATTCTCCACCACAGCCGAGGCATGGTTCACGGAGAGATTCGGGGGGATGCGTTCCACTTCAACGCCGAAGAAAACAAGGTCCGGGTCATGTCCTTTGGATCCGGCGTCCGGTCTTTTGAACACGGCTTGACTAGCACCGGCTGGTCGATGCTCTCGAAAGAGTTGGGAGGTAGGAACAAGCTGCTCTTCATCAGCCCCGAACAAACTGGTCGCATGCCCGCCGAACCCGATACCCGCACCGACATTTACTCGCTCGGTGTTGTCTTCTGGTCCCTCCTCACCCAGCAGCCCGTCTTCACCGGCGAATCAGCTCTCGACATCGTCCAGGCAGTGCTCGGCCGCAGGATCCCCAATGTCGCGACTGTACGGATGGATATACCAGATGTCATTGGGCGGGTCATCCAGAAATGTACGGCCAAAAATGTGGCCGACCGCTATCACTCGGCCAGCGGACTGCGCCACGATCTCATCAGCATTAAAGAGTATCTTGAAGATGGTAACTCAAAGGCTCTCAAGGAGTTCAAAATCGGCACGAGCGATGTCTCGTCCTTCTTCATGCTCCCGACTTCCATGATTGGTCGGCAAGACGAAAAGGCCGCCGTTCTCAGGGTTATTAACCGTGTTGCCAGGAGCCATGCCGCCCTACGCAAGGGCCCTACCAGCAGATTCTCGGACGGAGCCAGCCTCACCGAGATGATGGCGTTTGATGACATCTCCAGCGAGGGTGGTGCCAGCTCAATTGATGGTCACAACCGCAGGAGCGGATCGTTTGCCCAAACCATATCGTCCGAGACTAAAGCAACGAAGAACACCTTCTTCCCCACAGTCATATCAGAGACCATGACCTTATCAACTGACACCACCTCTTCATCCCAATCCACTGCTGCCGCGTATCCTAGATTCACGAGGCCATGGGAACGATGGGAGCGGCATCAGTCTATTTCCTTGGCTTCACTGGACTCCTCAAGCATGGTTGATAGCTTAAATGTAGAAGGAGCCCGTAGTCCGCTCGACATTGGTCCGTCTAGTCTGTCTCGGCAGCTTGGCTCGTCCAAGTTTCGACGTCATGGGCACTGCGAAGTCATCACCGTTGAGGGTGCCGGAGGCGTGGGAAAGAGCATTTTTGTGCAGTCAGTGCTGGCCGACGCTCGGCGCAATGGTTACTGCGCTACTGCCAAGTTCGACACTGCCAAGAGGACGCCCTTTGGACCGTTGCTGAAGCTCTTGTCGTCGCTTTTCAAACAGGTGTGGGGTGAAAGGGATACGAATACTCAGTTCCACCAGGGCTTGAAGCAGTACATTCGTCCGGTATGGCCAATGCTGCACAGAATCTTGGGGCTACCCGAGTTTCTCCTTGGCCCACCCGGCGTGGATCTTGCACGGCCGATTTCCTCGTCTCAGAGCTCAG
>MDJU01000896.1:0-11022 GCA_001721665.1 Trichoderma pleuroti | reverse complement strand
CTCTCTCTTCCACAGGGGGCAAGACCCGTCTCGCCAAATGGTACGCCCCCTACAGCGACGACGAAAAGATCAAGCTCAAGGGCGAGGTCCACCGCCTCGTCGCCCCCCGCGACCAAAAGTACCAGTCCAACTTTGTCGAGTTCCGCAACAACAAAATCGTCTACCGCCGCTACGCCGGCCTCTTCTTCTGCGCCTGCGTCGACACAAACGACAACGAGCTCGCCTTTCTCGAGGCCATCCACTTCTTCGTCGAGGTCCTCGACGCCTTCTTCGGCAACGTCTGCGAGCTCGACCTCGTCTTCAACTTTTACAAGGTCTACGCCATCCTCGACGAGGTCTTTCTCGCCGGCGAGATTGAGGAGACGAGCAAGCAGGTCGTCTTGACGCGGCTGGAGCACCTGGATAAGCTCGACTAAGACCTGGATGAGCTCGAGTGCCGCGCGGGAGAGACGCGTCTTTTTCTTTTCTTTTTCTGGTGTTTTATATATTTTCCCCCTTTGTGCTTACTTTCCCATTGATTAAGAGAAAGCGACAAGGACGGGAAGCGAATCTACCCAAAAATGTACACATAATATCCCCATTTCGCAGCTCGGAGTTGTTCAAGGAGGGGAGGGGGGGGGGTCATTGATTGGAAATTGATCATTTGGGGTTTCTACCATGGCAATCTAGCAGAGCGCATACCAATACATGCGCGCATGGTGCAGAGCGCGGAGCATGGAAATCATTGGCGTTTGGGGCGTCTTCAAGGTTGCGAACTGGAGCAATAGGGAATATATCGGTAGTCATCGGCCTGGCTGCGCCGTTGTCTTTCTTCTTCATCTTACTTGCTACTACCTGCTCCTAAGCTCCTGTGATGCTCAATACATGTTACAGGCAGCAGTACTGCTTGCTCAAATATTCCATCCGACATGGTAACCATCATCCTGTCAAGAAATCAAACGTCAAATCATCATGATGGGGGCGGAATGGAGACTCGGTTCTGCGCATCAAGGCCTACTTGCTCTTCCCACATCACACAGCCTGAGAGACCGCCCTCATAAGCGAACAAGCACATCATCCCCAATGAAAAAAGCAAACCCGGGACGAAGAATTTCCATCAACTCAAGGAAATAACAAACAACCACCCCATTGTCCCGAAAGGCACCGGAAAGACAAGTGACTCGGCGCCACGCAATCATGCCAGATACAGCGGCTAGACGGCATCCTTCGACGTTGTGCCATCAGCAGCATCCCACATATCGAGAGCCGTGGGACGCTTCACCTTGCGGATCCAAGGATTGCCTCGAGCGCGAAACAAGTCCTGAACAAGGGGGTCGTAGGAAGCATCCCCGTGGATCGGCTTGTTGTCAAAGCCCAAACAAACGTCCGTCATGATTCCTTGTCTGATGCCCATCTCCAGAGGAAGATCAAGCAGAGATGGCTCCATGGCATATGTGTCGTCCAGCTTCTGCCTCTTGCGGGCTCCGTCTGCAGTCTGCGGTGCCACAATGCCCAAGTCCTGCGGTCCTCCCTCAGAACGAACATCAACATCTGCTAGGAAATGATCAACTTCTTCCATGCCGCCGCTGTTGCTCTCAGAACGGTTCAAATCGCACGAAATCACACAATCGGCATCCATACTTTCCTTTAAGTTTCTGCCGACATGATCCTATTCGACAAGCACCGTGGTTAGCAGGCTTGTTGCTTCGCGAGAGGGAATGGAATGGAATGGGATGGGATGGGGAGCAGACTTACCTCCTCCTAAGGTGACAGACGGCCCTTGGCATGGCGAGCAGCATCATTGTTGTTGTTGTTGTTGTTGTTGTTGTTGTTGTTGTTGTTGTTGGCGTACACAGCGGCCTCCTCAACGATAGGGCTGCTAGAAAACATGATTAGATCAGACATCGACTCGTTATCCATCTCCTTGTCAAGTGAGACTTGCGGCTGTTGAGCAGTGTTCCCAAGAAGGGGGTTTGCCGCGGCGGCGGCGTCGGCGGCGCAAGTGTCGTCCAACACAGCAGCTGGTTGAGGATTCATCACCATCCTATCACAAAGCCCAGTGAAACTCGGCACTTGTCCAGGATAACCTAAGTCATCCGCGGTTAAGACGGGTTCACCAGCAAGATGGGAAAGCCAACCTATGATGCTGCAATTCTTACACACGCAATCTTGCAGTCGAGGGGCGCATGCGGTCAGACTGGTTGGGCTCAGAGCCCCAAGAGCTCGCCTGTCCAAGATCAAAGGGCGCGCAGAACCCAGGGTGTTGTCGTTTCGGGAGCCCGCGTTTGGCGTCGTCATTGTCGCGACAGAAATGGTGGTCATGGCCCTTGTGAAGCTGCTCAAGGCTTGCCCCGAGGTGAAGACTGTTCTCGGCTGGCGACAACAGCAAGAGATCGTGATTGTACGCAGGGTAAGGCCACTTGCCGTCGTCGTTATTCTGCTGAGCTGCTTCGACATTGGCCACGGCGGCAGGCGTTTCCGGTTCCTCGAGCCATTGGTTCCAGTCATCATAGATGTGGTCGACCACGGCGCGGAAGCTCGTCAGCACAATGTTGCCAACCCGCACCGAAACCTGGCTCGCGTGGCTCTCGTCCACCTTTTTAAAGGCTGCGTAGAAGATCTGGCAGCACATGTCCTGCGAGCAGCCTCGCCGGGCGAGAAAGAGGCAGAGCTCCTTGATTTCGGGCCGCGTGCCCGTGCTCGTGGGGGAAAAGGTGCGGCCAATCTTCTCGCGGAGCCAGACAGCACAGAGCGAGACGGTGCTGTGCAGGCTGATGCGCTTGCCGGCAACCTTGATCCGCCGCTCCAGCGTGTCCTGACGCATGAAGCCAAGGTTGTAGAGGTCACGAAGGCCATTGCAGCCCAGCGTGACCTGGGCGTGGTAGAGCACGTCCCGGTCCTCGAGGACGTACTCTGGTTCAGACATGCCGAAGGAGTTGGCGTAGTTGCAGTGGCCGTGTTCCAACTGATGTGAGAAATCGAAATGGCGAAGATTTTGCTGCGTTAGATGACGGAAAAGGTGCTGCTCGCCATCCCCTTGTTCCTCGTCGTCCTGGAGAGCTTCAAAGGGAACGAGGAGAAACTTGACCAGTCTGCGTTTGTATGTTTCGAGGTGGTTTACCAGGAGTGAAACCACGATGAAGAAGGTGACGCAGATGAAGCAGAAGAAAAAAAGAAGCCTGCAAGTTGTCTTCCTCATGCTCTTCTGCCTGTTCGAGCACGTGAGGCGACATGGAGGCGGCCGGCAGCTGGCAAAGTCTGGCAGAGGCAAACACGCAAGTGTGCCAACCGGCAGCCATACAAAAATATAAACAGCAAGTAAATCAAGTATCAAAAATGCCAACAAGAGCGAGAGCACTTGCAATTGATGGACTTTTAAAAAAAAAAAAAGAGCAGAGTCTAAGCCGTGGGAAAAGGGTGCGTCACCAATTGATTGAAAGGAGAGCGCAAAAGGCAAAACACGAGATTTGACCAAAAAAAAAGAAGCAAACAATCCCGGGATGGCGAGTGAAGAAA
Organism: Trichoderma pleuroti; assembly: GCA_001721665.1. NCBI lineage: Eukaryota > Fungi > Ascomycota > Sordariomycetes > Hypocreales > Hypocreaceae > Trichoderma > Trichoderma pleuroti. Next base: position 7,527 of record MDJU01000896.1, on the reverse strand, counting down.
AAAAAGATGATAAGAAGAGAGAGAGAGAAAGTAAAAAAAGGAGGGAAAGGAAACCCCGACGGAAACACGCACAACAACTTAAATAATGTCCGGCCGGATTGGCCATATGCTGTGTAACAAGAGCCAGTCCTCGTGACTGGTCCGAATCGCACCAGAGGCAGCAGGCCGGCATACGGAGGAGAAAAAGAGGAGGAGACGGGACAAGAAACCACGGCGAAATGCACTGCTGGGAGGGCGCTGGTACATGTACATATTCCGTCGAGGCATTGGATGGCAAGTCGTGGACAAGCATCCATTGTATAAAAATGGCTGGCCACCAATGGGGCGACGGAAACACGACGTCGACGCTGCATAGAGGCGAGCACAAGAATGCAACTCGGAAGCCCGTTGTACAGTAACTTGAGTTGGTGCCTACCTACAAAAGGTGGCATGGCATGGGTATGGTTATGGTATGGTATTAGAGGCATAACAACATGAAGACGCGCGCACACGCATGTGCCCTCGAAATGGCCTTGGCTCGGCTTCTCCTTCTCAACTCCCGGGGCTCATGTCACATCACAAGCACACCACCACCCCCAATCATCACCTCTTCTTCAGCGCCGCAATCTCCTCTCCAGGTCTCCAATGTCCGGTATTGACCCTTCCGGCTCCTTCTTCTTCCTCGGCGCCGCCACATCCTCCTTCTTGCTCTTGAGCTCCACGGACCCCATCATCACCTTGGGGTGCACATTGTCCGTCGTCATCCGCGGCGGCGTCACCATCAGCGGGCTCTTGGGCTCTCCCAGCTTCGCGCTCGGCGGCGTGGCCCGGTCCATCTTGTCCTCGCCGAGCGAGAGCTTCCTCTGCGCCGCCGTCAGAGGCGTGTTGAGCTCCTTCTTCTGCGCCTGTCCTCCCGACGCATCTCCGCCGTCCACGTCGTCTTCGCCGTCGTCGTCGTCGTCGTCGTCCAGCAAATCCGGAGGGGGCGGCGTCATCTCCCTCTCTCTCTTGGGCCAATCGACTCCGTACGCCTTTGCAATCTCCTCTAGATAGCCCGTCACCAGCTCCTGCCGGGGCGCCTCGACGCTCAGCTTCTTCACCACCTTTTCATTGACCTTGCCGTCTGCGTTGTCCATGGCGGCGAGGACAAACTCCTTGCCGTACTTTTCCGCCAGCAGCATCCGCACCGTCACGAGCTCCTTGATCTCCGTCTTGGGCGCCGCGTAGAGAATGCTCTTGATGGCCTCTTCCAGCCCGGGGTCGCACACGGGCCCCTCCATCAGCCCGGCCCGCGCAAGCAGCAGCTCGCAGTAGAGCTCCAGCAGCTCGTGCAGCTCGCTGGTAATGTCCGCCCGGATGATGTTTTCGACGCGGATCGTGGCCGAGTCGACCTTGCCCGCCTCGAGCAGCTGCGCCATGGCCCGGCGCTGCGTCTTGCCCAGCTGCTCATCCCGCCTGCTGCACCATGCGCCAGGCGCGCAATGGCGAGCTTCAGCTGGACCTTGAGCTTGGTCTGTAGCCACGGCCGTTGCAACGTCAGCTCAGCTCTTCTGCGGGTTGCGTCACTGGAGCTGGCGGGGTTTCGTGAGATGAGATGGAATGGGAAGCAAGACTTACCAGCCAGGTAGCTGCGGGGGGCATCGCGGGGGATTCTTTGGTTTTTGGATATGCGGGAATCAAAGAAGAAGGTCGTCCAGAGGGGAAAACGGAGGGAGGGCGAGAATAACGAGAGAGAGAGAGAGTGTAGAACCGGCGATTTTATAGCAACAATTGGGCAAACTGGAGGCAGCAGGATTAGATTCGTGGAGTGCCTGGAGGCATGAGGTAGGAGGTAGGCAGACACGAAACCGGAGCTTCTGGAGGACGTCGAGACAAAACGTCACTGGCGGTCCGCTGCCAATTTCAAGGTACCTGTACCTACAGCCTACAGTCCGCAGTACCCGCTATAAGCCTTGAAAGCTTAGTAGCCTTGAACTGCCCACTTTGCTGCTGCGGGGCCCTTGAATCCATTTGATCGCCTCGGATCTGAAGCCATGGATCAAATTCTAGGTATTGTCGAGGTCAGTTCAGCTACGACACAAACATCCACCAAATCAACAATGGATGAAAAAAAAAACGGCACACGGCATGAATGCCAAGAACACAAGACAAAGGAAACAGCGTCTCATGTCTTAGTACCTAACCCAGTATGACTCCATGCTGAAATGATGAATTACGTTGGTACCCGCATGCGCTACTCCAACACTCGTTTCCCTCTTCTCACGAACCTGCATCCATCCCCAATGCCATTGGTAGCACCCGATAGGCGCAGTCCCTACGTGGTGGACCGTGATAGGACTAGCCGGCAAGCTGCATCTTGGTGCTGCATCTGGTGGTCTGAGATGATAGCGGTTGGATGATGCAACTGCACGTCTCTCATGTGCATGGACAGACTGGGTGATGCAGGGAGATGGAAACATGAGATGAGCACCAAGGTATTAGCAGTAACAAACAAAAAAACTACTCGACGTGGTACCAAGTTATTCTACGGGTACAAAACATCCTCTCTCTCTCTCTCTTTGTACATACATTGTGCCGTACACTCCCACGTCTCTACCAATGATCCAAGAAGTTGTAGTGTGGTACCCTTTGTATACAGCGAGTTCCTACAGACTGCTGCTCTTCTGCCGACTGCCGAGTGTCGAGAGACATTGTTCCACCAAGCCTATCCCCAATCCTCCTTTATCAGATGCCACAAATGCCGTAATGGTAATAAAAAAAGGGGGGTGTGAGAGAAGAAGAAAAAAAAGACGAAAAGAAGAAAACAGCTCAAGAAAACTCCCATGTGAAATCCTTCATAGCCGTTAAACGCCCGTATTGACCCATTTACCCATCCGTGTTTGTGTGTGTGTATATATTCTTCTTCTTTTACAGTTCCGTCATCATTGCATACCATTATCCCAATGACCCTCTTCATCAGGTTGCTCATAACCCGTGGACTGTAGCTTGAAATTACTCCATCTCGGCATTGCCAGCAACCGTTGGGATTCCATCGGTCGCCTCTCCCTCAAAGACTTGGTTGCCCTCGTATGTCACGCGACGCCAGCCGCAGGGCTCGTTGCTGTCCTTGATCCATTCCATGGTGGGGAAGTAATGATCGTTCTTCTTCATTGTAATCACCCAAGGCACCGAGTCAAACGTGACGGCCTTGAGGCGGAAATCTGTAGTACAAGTCGAGTCAGCTCCAGAACTAATTCAAACAAGCTACCAAAAGTGAAGGAAAAGGGGGACTCACATGTGTTGTCGGGGATTTTCCGCGTCGCCGCAATAAAGGAATCCAGATCCGGCGTCGGCTCGCCATTGACGTGGGTGATGAAGTTGGTTGGTGCGACTCCGTACTGATAGGCCGGGGAGCCGCGGATCCGGCTCGACACATACACCTCGCTGTGAAGCTTGCTGATCTGCTGGCGGACGGCCAGGTGCGGGCGGTGGAAGATGGCTCCGCAAAACGACACCGCATGGTGCGTCTCCATGTCGTCGGCGGTCACCGTCGGCAGCTCGAGGTGCAGCTCTTGACAGTTTCGCACAACGACGGCGTCCAGCAGCTCGTTGGAATACATCACGTCAAAGTCGGAGATGGTGGTGCAGATTTTGCCATTGAGCGTCAGCACCACGTCGCCTTCCAGGAGCGATACCGGCTGGTTCACCCGCTCAAATGCCCTCTTGCTAACCATGAACAGCTGGTGGTGAGACCGGTTCGCCTGTGTCACCTTGTTGATCCATTCGTCCGAGACTCCCATTACGCGCGCCTGAGACATGTGGATGGACCGAAACTCCACAGACAACATCTGCAGCTTGGGCGTCTCTCCCTGCTGAATGGCCGACACGACGGGCAGCAGAGTGGGCGTGCCCAGTCCCAGGTGGTACTCCTCGTCTCTCTGAGTACTCGGGGAACGCTCTCCTAGGTACTGGAGCCAAAGAGCCTGCACGGTCCCGTCTTCCGCAACGAGCACGCCACTGCCGCACGACGCCCCGAGGTTGCTGTCAATCGTAATGGCATCCACGTTGACGGCGCGGTACCGCGGCGCTCCCGAGTTGGCGGGGATGGCAACCGCCGTGATTTCCGTCACGTTGGTGGACCCGTGCACGACTCTCCCTATCCTGTTGTAGCCCAAAAAGTACGTCTTGGCGCCCTGGGTGAGGTGCTGGTCGCTGAGGCGGGCGCTCATGACGGGCACGTCCACCAAGGCGGGATCATACTTGATGATGGTGTAGTTTTGCAGCGGGTGCAGGAAAACGACCTTGCCCTCGACGATGACGGAGTCGGCAATGGTGACGGTGATGTCGCACAAATCGTACGGCACCACGGCTCGGGAAATGAGGACAAGGCCCTTGTCAGCATCAATGACGAGGCCCATCCCCCAGCGCCGGTTCTTGGGGAAGCCGTCGAGCTTGACGGGCAGAGTGCAGTTGATGTGGACAAAGCTGCGGATCAGGGCCGCGATGCCGGGGTGTGGCATGTGGTCCAGCTCGATGAAGGAAGCGGATCGCCGGACAGGGGCCACGGGCGGCAGAGGGTCGCCGAGGTCAGAAAAGTCCCACCAGCCAGTGACATCGTTGCGAACAGCCAGCTTCATCTTGGCCGACCAGTGTCTGTCGACGTAGATTACGGTTGTGATGAGTGTGTGCAGGTCGCGCAAGTGCTTGTAAGTGACAACCACCCGCGCCTTGTCGGGAATCTGCTTCATCACCTCGATCAAGGTATCCAGATCGGGCACCTTCTTCTGGTCCACAGACTGCACGATGAATCCATTGTCCGTATTGTCAAAGCGGAAAGACCCCGCGGCCTCGCAGATGTACACTCCCTGGACAGCAACGCCATAGAGCCTGGCCTGCTGGTAGGAGATGTCGTGGAAGCTCGCGCCGGCAACAGTCACAAAGCGATCCGGTGTAATCTTGTGGAGATCGCCGACCACGATGTCGACCTCGACGTCCTGCCCTCCGCGCTGCAAGTGAACCTTGATGGTGTCGCCCACGCTCGAATCCAACATGTCGTCGAGGCGGATGAATTGCGTAAGCAGCTCGCCGTTTACCTTGATGAGGACATCGCCCTCCTCGATCTTGCCGTCGGAAGGCCCAGAAGGCAAGACGATTTCGGCAACCAGCATGTTGGTCTCTTCCGGGAAAGCCTGTCGCATCGCCGACTCCCACTCCGGGCTGAGCCCCAGCCTGCGGCACTCGTCAAAGGGCTTGAGCAGAAACTGGCACTGAATGTCGCCGCGCGTGACGGGCTTGCCCTCCTGGACGCATTGGAGTGCGCGCAGCGGCCGGTCCAGGGGTAGGAAGTAGTCGGTCGAGGCGCCGTCAGATCGGCCACCAGCCTGGAGCGCAACGGCGCAGCCATCCTTGTTCACGACGGGACTTCCAGAACTTCCACCGCTAGCAGCAGCATTGGCCTGGTAGTAACACGTGTTGAAGTCGCTGTATCCATCGCCATACTCGGGCGCATTTCGATCCAGGCGACTGATGACACCGGAAAGGATACTCAACTTTTCGCCAGCATCGTTTCCGACGACGCGAATCTCTGTGCCCACTACATTCCATCACAGGTCAGCAATTTCCCTTGTTTTATTCACTCTTCTTTCCCCATGGGCTGTTATTCACACACGAGACACGCTGGCTCGACGTACCTTTTGCCAGGTCGGGGCTCAACGTGAGTCCATCCACGTGCATATACTTGATCGCCTTGGGGTCGTATCGCAGGATACCGAAATCGTGAACGGGGTCGCGATACACGGGGTAACAGTCGACCTCCTCGTGGTTGTCAAACACGCAGTGTCCCCAAAACGGACCAGATCCGACAACGTGGCGATTCGTCAAGATGTAACTACATAGCAAAAAAGCAAGCAACACGTCAGCATCATGGTTCAAATAAGATTTCCTGGCTTCATTGCTGCCCATTGGGAAATTGAATTCACAGCAGCAGCATAACAGAGCACATACCCCTTGTCTGAATCGACGACAAAGCCGGTGGCCTCGCTCGTCAAGGCAGGATCCGTATCAAAGGAGCACGTCTGGCAGAATCGAATGGCGACCACGTTGCGAACAACCTTTTGGATCGTGTCCTGCCACTCGCCGAAGCTGCCGGGCGTACCGAGGTAGGCGTGCGGGTGCAAGTCGCTAGCTGCGTCGGAGCCTTCTTCGTAGCTCATGTCGTCAATTGTGATGTCGGGAACCGCCGATTCCATTTCCAAGTCGTGTCTGTTGCTACCGTTGAGCGACCTCTTGGCAGGAGGGCCCGCCTGAGCCGGCTCGGAAGCCTTTCTCTTGCCCCCCGCCGACGTCGTTGTGCCGTTCATTTTTATTGATGTCGATGAGTACTCGTATACTGTTTGGTTTGTTTTTGGTTCTACCCCTGAGGCCAAGACGGGGCTTGCCGTGCAGCTTGGGGGTTGGTGGAGAGAAGGGGGTGTGAAGAAACTGGAGCTTTTGGACTTGTTGATCAAATCTGCTTATTCTGGTTGGTTGCTCGGTGTAATACAAGCACAGGATTTGTAAAGGGGGGGTGTTGATGGTGTTGACATGGCAGTGGATGGTGGACCTACCCTGGAACGGGAGCTGGAACTGGCTTTTCTTGCTAATTTTTTTTAAGAGAGAGAGTTTTGCCTCTTCCGTCAGACAGTGATACATGTACCTTGCTAAGCTGCAATCACGTCTAGTCCAACCTGGAGTGCAGATACAAGCACAAGGCCATGCCAGTCAAAGACATGACAAGGGGCGTAATAAATGGATCGCAAACACGAGTCTAGCGGGCTTTGGATGGTTTCCTTCAGGCGGCTATTCACACGATAGGCCGGCGAGTGGCCCTGGAGTCTCTTTGTGGTTACCGTCGTTGGTTTTAGTGCGCGTAGGTACTGTACCTACTATAGGTACCTACAGTAGGTACTAACCTCTCAGCGCTGAGGCGGTACCTGAGGTACAAGTACGTACCCGCTACAGCCTGCCTGCTGATCCACCTTTTTTTTTCTCCACGACTCCAAAGGCTGCTGCATACAAGGAAGGAACCGTTTTGCCCAAGATCCGGCATCACATGGGCTGCTGCTTTGCTGCCAATTGTCCCATCCACCATCCTTTGCGCTGCCGCTCCATCTCGCCTTTGTCTGCGCTCGACATCACGCGCTCCAGTGCCGCTGCCCGCGTCTTTGATGCGCTGCCACCCTGCGCGACACGCCGCGAGCCCGTCAATCGCTGCCACCCCGCGGTCCAGCGCTTGAGAGCCAAATGCGCGAGACGGCCTGCTGCCTCGACGAGTATAAGACGACACAGTCGCCGATTCGAGCGCCTTGTTTCAGCCCGGATCCCCTTTGGGCCTCTGGTTGCGACCGCACTGCTGAAAACGCGGCTTCTCCAGACCACGGAGTAGATCAAGGGCGAAGAGCAAGAGGCTGAAAAAAAAAAACGACATATATACCTGTATACTAGTACCTACCCATCAAGGGACGAGAACAACCAACCCCCCTTCTCTCCACCAACCCCCAAGCTGCACGGCAAGCCCCGTCTTGGCCTCAG
>MDJU01000895.1:0-11023 GCA_001721665.1 Trichoderma pleuroti | reverse complement strand
ATACTGGCTTGCTAGTATAAAAATTCTGTATCTTTCCTTTATCACACTGAAACGTAGCGAACAGGGGTCAACACCTCCGGCTATTGGTTGATAAGCTTGCTGTCTAGCTAGGCCGGTCTCGAAGGAACAAGACCACGTGGAGGTGATTAAGACGGAAACTGGCTCCTACCGACCTATTGCCCAGATGAGGATTTGTGTATCTAGTTAACTTGATACTTATGGTCGTTAATAATAAAACAAACAAACAAACAAACTGACATTCAGGAGGATGTCACTTCATGTGTTTCGGGAGATGCAGGGCTCTACTTCTGCGAATTCCGTCTTTATTCGTCGCTCTCTGAGCCTTTGTTGTGCAGAGAGTTTGAAGACAAAAAGGATCGTGTCGTATTCCAACATTTACCTCAAGCTCACGACTCGAAGGCAATCGAGCTTGCGCGGGATATCACCATCACTTACATTGCCAGTCTCGCCGATGACCCCATCTTCAATACTGATTGATTGGAAATGATGCATTAACGAGATTCTATTTGATCTTTTGTCGATTCAAACAGTTGCTCCCCTAGGAGGGTTGCTGGAAGCTGAGAAGGAATGGGTGAGAAATAACCAGGCGTCTACGTACTGAGGTAATCAATTGCAATCACACAGCATTCATTATCGTCTAGTGGGACAGACAGTTTGCAAGTAGGTGTCATTTCGTGAGAAATACAATTGCTATATCTCATTGTCTTCCAGCTTACTTCTCCTCCTCAGCCGTGTTGATGAAAAGATGTCGGGGCCATCTTGGACATGGGCGCTCACTAGGCCTCAAACACGAATGACGTCTTCCTACCAAACCCTTCAATACCCTCACTTTCGACAACCTCCTTGACATCATCCTTGTTCTCAGCAATAAACTTGGCCATGGTTTCCCAATTGCTTTTTCGTCTCCGGAATAGCGTTTCGTCCAGCGTCATCTCCTTGACCAAAATTTCCATGGTAAAAGGTATCTTTTCATCCTTGGAACTATCGGGCTTCTGCATCGCACGATCCCAGTCCCTAGCCTTGCATTTAAAATACACAAGGCGTGTCTTTGGCTCTGGAACTGGAGACGCACCAGTATCCGTTTCGACACTCACGGCGATGTAGTGAACAACGACGCAGTGATTCACAGTGGGGAGCCCTGACTCCTCGCTGACCCGGAACGGCCTTATCTTGCGAATGAAGTCTGTAAAGGCTTCATTGACCTTGTGGATGACAGAGCTGCTGACATTAGGAACATCGGAAAGGATGAAATTGATTACATCTTGGCGAATTTCTGAGCGCGATTTGTTCAGCGTCAAGGGTTTCACATCGGTGGTCTGAACACTGTAAACAGCTCCAACTTGGCCTTTGGTAAGCGAAGTCATGGTTGCGCTGGCAGCTTCTTCGAAAGCCAGAGCAATCTCTTCCGGATTTTTGATGGAATAAGTCTCTTTACGGTTCTGATTGTCATAGTCCGATAGCTCGTTGACGGCAGCGAAGAAGCGGATCATGCCGGCGGCGCTCATGAGAGACTCGAATGCTCTATGTACCATTTCGTCGTCACTCGTCGGCTCAATGGCGAAGATATACGAGACTGGAACCTCGCCGCGCTTGATGAGGTCTTTGGGCTCCATGATGCTGTTTTCAACCAGGCCGACAAGTGCATCCATTCGACTGCCCCAGAGATTCTGGTGGTTGGCAAAGAACTGGCTATCACTCATAATAAGCTATCGTGAAACATCTTGTATATCAAGAGACACATACTTGAGGTCTGGGTGATCTGCAGTAATTTCCATGTTGATGATTTGAGGCAAGTTTGGTCAAGTTGTGCGAACGCTGTTGCTCAATAGAGGTTCCATGGGAGGACGGCGCTATATATATATATCAGAAATTCTGAGACCCTATAATAGACTTTGTACATCATGGAGTGTCTCTATAACATCCATTCAATAGCACATGCAGAAGAACGTTTAGGTTCGGTGTTTTTGGTCAGCTAGGGGGCTACGTGGACAAGTAGTGTTGCACACACGACACACACTTCGGCGTACACGTATGCGATTAAGCCTATTTAATCCGATGGTTAATTTTATAATATTTTATACTCAAATTATAAATTAACTGCCGTTTCGAGATGATGTATCATATGAAGTAATATTTTTCCCATTGATTAGAAATCACGATAGCATTAGGGGAGGAGCACTTGAAGTGACAGATTTGAATGCATCATGTGTGGGCACGGAACAAGGGATATCACTTAGGGGCATCTAAGTAAACATCTCGTGATCGAGGTATATCTGGATAGAATAACGGAAACATCCACCAATATCACAACTGCGGGAAAACTAGGCAGCACAGCATTTTCTTAAGTAAAGACTACCGGGTACTCAAGCCGTTAATAGACACAGCGATGAACTGATTCCAATAGACCAGATTTTAGCTTTCTAATGAAATCTTATCCTATCAAGCAGTCTGCTTCGGTTTAGGCATCATGATTGGGTTTCTCAACTGCAAAAACCCCTCAATGGCAGTATACGGGCCCTTTTGCAGCCCAGGCTTGGTGAGGTTGCCCGTCTTTTCAATGCCAAACGGATTGAATTTGGGCTGAGGATCCTCTTCCTCAGACGGCTGCGCATATGGACTGAAAAAAGGACCAATCTCCCGGTCCCAGAGAGGGCAGAGGAAGATTCCGCAACGGCATATCCCGAGCGTTCTTGCTAGTCAGGAGTTGCTTCTCATCATAGTCTGGCACGTCATTCAGCGGCACAGTCAAAGGTCCCGCGTGGAAGAATGCGGTCATGGTGTTCATGGCGCTTTGCCAGCTCCAGTGAGGCAAGGTCAGCGACACGGGCGGCAGAAACGACGAATAGGCTTGCACAGGAGTGAACGGGTCGATGATGGCACCAAAGACGGACATGCGCGCGTTGCGGCGGTCATCAAATGCTGCCGGCTTGACAATAACGTCGTCATTGTCGTATGGTGCTCGAGTAGGAAATGGGGCCTCCCAGAAAGGTGTAAAGAGGGGATAGTTTGTGGTGTTGAGACGCTCCAGTGGGGTTTTCTCCTCCTCCTCTGGTGCAAAAAATGTCTTGACCTTGCTCAGATTGAGTTCGTCCGATTTTGGAGTAGTGGTGTCAAAGTAGCCCACGAGGCCGTCATATTCAGCTTCGCGGTCGCCAAAGCGGACCTGGAACTTGTAATATGGCGACTTGTCATTGTCGTCGTCTGGCTTGGTCAACAGACGCTCAGGGGCCGTCAGGGGACTCTTGGTGGTTTGAGTCTGCAACGGTGGCCTCTCAAGCTCAAGAGACCAGCCCATGTTGACCAAGGCAAGAGGCTTGCCCACGATGGCATTGAGAAACGATGCGTAGGAAGTTGGAGCAGCGGCCAGCTTTGATTGAGCAGTTGTGATCATATACCAGAATCCCTCCAGATATGAGGGATCGTTAAGCTCTTTAGCCAACGCATCAAGCTGCCGAGTCTCTGGCGTCGGAGGATCCGTGGATGGTGCAAAAGGCAGCCATTTGGGAGCATCCAATGCGCCAAGGGGCCCTCCAAAGCGGACCTCGCGGTAAAAAGTGCCGTCTGGCAAGAAGAGCTGGATGCCGAAGTCGGCGTAATTGGTAATGACCCAGCCCCAGATTGGGTTCTCCCACTCTGTTGCCGGACGCCAAGTAGCTTTCTTCTCACCTTGACCCAGTTCAGGCTCTGTCATTTCAGGAGGGTCGTCAGCAATTCGCTTGACAAAATCGGCGTTGAGACGAGCGTTTTGGTTGATTTGAGGCGGCAGTTGAAGGAATTCACACTGCTTGGCATCATCCTTGATGACCGTATTAGCGTAGAGCTTGCCGTCTACCGAGATAGTCTGTGGCTCGTAAAAGTCACTGATGCAGGGGTAGATTGGCGGCGGTCCGTTCTCTCGCGGCTTCTGGTCGATGGCCATCAGAGCTTGCCCAAACTTGTCAATAACATTGAGTTTGCGGAATCTAGTTGCACAACAGCAGTTAGTATGATTCGTTCTAGGTCATATGACAGAGACTGTGTATATGTGCGCGACTGGGACAGCTCACCTAAACTGCCCGTGTGTGACCGGCTTGAAAGGATTCCATTGGTCTGTTGCAAAATCTTGCTGCGCCGCATACGGTGTGAGGGCAGAGTTTCCCATGATCATCTTCAGGTTGGTGTTTGTCAAACCAGCAGTTTCAACGACAGCTTCAGACATTACTTTACTATCTTCGCCTGTGGGACCAACGAACTTGTTCTCGGGCTTCACATGGCTGCCTTCTGCCTGGGTGACCAACCCATCAAACAAGCCAGAAAGCGGAGAGGAAAGATATGATAACTTGCGCATGTTCTTCTTTAAATTGCACCGGTCCTCTTTAGTCAAGTACTTGTTCAAGATATCTTTAGGAGTATTATCAAACAGTTGGACGACCTTAGCCTCAAGGGAGAAGCTGGGCTGCGGTAATATGAGCGAGCGCCCAGATAGAATGCGTGTATCTGGACCTTTATCTCCCTGAGTGATCTTCAGATCGTCCCACAGGGGAAGGGCTTCTTTGTCGTCCCTTGGCTTCACAGTGATGCCATAACGAGAGAGTATGTTGGCTGATAGGCGAGCCGTGTGCTCGTCCAAGTTCCAATACTCAAAGGGAATGTGGTCGTACTCAATCTCCCATTCCACAAATAGCGGAAACCATGGTTGTCGATCTGACCATTGATCTCGCCAACGCTCAATGTTAGTCTCGAGATCCATTATCTTGTCGTGGAACTGTGGATAAAAGCGAGTCTCCGGTGCCGTCCCAGAATCGCCACCACCAGGACGAAGAGCATAGAACTCTGTCACCAGATCAATTGCGTGCTGCTGAAATAATGGGGGCATTTTTGTAAATAGAGCCAAAACCTTGTTCAAGGACTCGGGTAAGGCAGCGGACAAGGGAATGACCTGATATGGTGCTCGGACAGAGACTCTGTCCAGATAGTCCGTAGGCCAGCCTGACTCTATGCCGCCAATGAGGACAGTAGGGTTGTTTGCACGGCAATAGGAAGGCATGCTAGCAGGTTTGGCTGTCGCCAACAGATTCTTCTCAGGGATGATGGGGATCGGGGGGTCCAACATATCGTCAATATCATACTGCAGCTTATCCATGCGTTTTTTGAGGCGAGAAATGTGCTCTGATAGATCTTTGGCCTTTTGAAGGAATTCGGGGGCAGTAGGATCAGTGCCGTCATTGCCGGCATCGCTGACAAACTTCCACCACAGAGAGAACATGTCCCATCGATACTGAGTCATTGCAAATTGGCACGCATCGAGAAGCTTCTTGGTCTGATTCAAGTCTCGGAGTTTCAGGATGGCTTCCGTCTCGGGCACCATTGGCTGGTTGTCTGACTTCCCGTCATTATCATTTCCGGAGAAGTAGTACCTTTCACCTCCAGGAGAGCGTGTAAAGGACCAGTTATATATGGTATCTTTGGCTTGACGTTGGTCCTCGACGCCATCATCGCGCGCGTATAGAAGCGAATCAATTGCCAAGATTGACTCTTCCAACTTGGCAATGTCACCGCGGATATCTGGGTGGTCCTTGCGAGCCGTGCAGTACGAGATGATGGCGTCCATGGGAGTTGTTCCCACAGAAACAGCCGCCAGCTCCTGATCGCGGAGACGAGCATTGTACCGATCCGCCGGCACATCCTTTGGCTTGTTTTCATGGTCCCATGTAACGTCGTACATGGCGCCGTGACACATGAGATGCAGCTGGCTTATTTCCTTCATCCAAGAGTCTGTAGGATCTGCGCCTTTGAGAGTCATGAAGAGGTTTTCCAGGCTGGCACCGTGGGCAATTGTCTTGCCAGATGTCCACAAAGGATCGACATCATCTTTCCAGTGCCATCCAAGGACATAATAGCTAGCTTTGGCATAGGATAGATACTTGGGTCCATCTTTATCGCCCGCTCCGTACTCAAAATTGTCTAGCACACTGAAGACATTCGTATTGTGCATCTGGAAGTCTGCAAATAGCTGGTTGCCGCTCTGCAGCAGACTGAGATTGGGCGGATCAACGGGGGGGATTTTCGGTTTCGGACCAGTCTGCCAACGGAGTCTTGCGTCCGATGAAGACTTCGGCTTGTTCGCCAATGTTGATGTCCGATCCGGCGTGTCCCTTGACAAACGGCGCAAAATCCGTCTGCAAGTCCATATCCAATGGGATCTGGTCCAGCGACCAGATGTGGTCACTGTCAACTACCCATGCCTCATATTCTTTATCTTGGAAGGCTGACTTTGCATCTGCTGGCTGTATGCTGTCCAATTCAATCTTGCGAATCACAATCCACCGAGTCGGCGGTTGGACAAAGTCTGGCGTGTCATTTCCGCCATCCTTTTCAGCGTCTCCAGGCGCAGCATGCAAGCCACGTCTCAGGCGCTCTTCTCGCCGCCTCTTCTTCGAAACCGTGCTGCCAGCGGATGTGCCTGATCGATAGAAACGAGGCAGAATCCAATGGATGTACACACCGTGACGATGGCGGAGAGCTTTAGGCTGTCCCTTGTTATCACGGCTCCCGAGGTCATAGAGACGCGGGTTCACAATGGCAGGAGCAGTGTTATGAAGGTCTGTGTGGTTCTGAACATCCTTCTGCAGCATGTATTTGTCCAGTCGCAGGAAGGTGTAGTTGGGCTGCGTGATGGGTGCGATGCGTGTTGTATCATCGCCCTCTTCACCAGTGCCACATACAGCTGGGTTTAGCACAAAGGCCTCCAACTGCATTGGCACCAGCACGGTGTCAAAGTCTTGGATTGTATCCGGCATTTTTCAGGTTAGATGATGTCAATGTGCTACGTAGAAAAGAAGGAAGAAGAAGAGAGAGAGATCAAGGTGCATGCAGCTTTCCGGGCTCAGGTCATTGAGGCAGACACTGCTTCCTGGTGATTCAGACCTGTAGCCCTTACTGAGATGATGCCAGCAAAGATGAAGAACTGAACCCCAATTTACATGAATTGTTTGCCCACATTACTTGGATAAGTACGATCCCATAGTGTTTCTCTCTCAGTGCTACTTGATCTATGGGATTTCATAACCTGATATAGTTTAACTCTCTTTTTAAATTCACATCTCCCTCATTCCAGGTATACATAGTTATGATTCTACATAAGAGATTACATGGTGTACCATCAGAACCACTTGCTATATATGGTACCCGATTAGTATCAAGCAATGACAATAATTCTTCGCCTTGTACCTCTTAGTTAGACGAAACAATTTGCTTCTTTACTATACTAGCTTATTCGGGTATTGATTGCGCATCCCCGCCCGCAATAGCTCAATACTGAGTCCATTCGGAGGCTAACTCGCTGGTTCAGCCGTCACACCGCTGTTGATTCCATCACCTCTCACTTTCACTTTCACTCAGCTACTCCACAGAAAACTAGAGCTACCGTAGTGACGACAGTGATGCATTGCCGAGCCACACTCAAGCTCCATCGTGTCCCCGCCACAAGTCACTGATACAAGTGACAACTCCTCGAGCCGTGTCCCAGCCGCCAAGAGGGCAGATAACCTTGTCTGGACCGGCTCTCAGTGAGGGGTAATCTATTGAAAACAGCATAGCGTAAATAGCGAGGACATGGATTGGCCAATGCTTGGCATCAACTAGCCAGCGGCCGACTAGTTCCCGTTTGTCTATGGTTAGTTCCCGCCCCCTCTATTGATGGAGACGCGGGAACTAGTCGACGGTGCTGAATAGTCAAGCGGCCGAGCAACAACCGTCATTCAGCTCATGTTGTGATGGCAGTGGCTTGTCATCTCTTACCATTTTCTGCCTCGCCTGCATGGCGATCGTGATGAAGTATCCATCACTGCTTACACCACGGACATGCCGTTAACGTTTGGCGTTGCAGTCACATGCGTCCTGAGCCGTGTTGATTGACTTGGGATGCATTGAAAACACGCTACATCGTTAATTGGCTCTCATTGAGCGATACAACCGCCCGCCACAGAGGAAAATGGATTCCAAGAATTTTATTGGATGCGATGATATTCCTTCAGCTGGCGACAGATGCCCGAACCAAGCTGAACAACACAGTCTAGCTGTCAAGAGGCTGGCTGACTGCCAAGCTGATGAATCAGTGAGCTTCAATTCGGACTGGGAAGAAGCGAGCTACGTGATGATGGAGGAAAATCGCGTGCCCCGAGTTCAAATTTTCCTATTGTTTGGTCAACGTGGTTGACAACAAGGCCGACAGGTTCCGTGGGCCTCTTCTTGGGCTTCAAGTTGGAAGGAAAATCCGACAAGGACGACAACTATATCAAGGACGACAACCACCTTCTAATCGAGCTCTCGACACTTCAAACTTCATCATTCAGCATCGACAGGACTCCTTTCATAGACCTCTTTACAGCTCTCAGCTCTTTACAGTAGCTCTTCTAACTTGAACACAATCATCAACAATGGCCGCCCTCGCAGCAATCTACAACCCTCTCGCTCCCAAGGACAGAGCCGTCAACCTCTTCTTCAACACTGGCAATGCCCAAGTTGCGTTGACCTTGAAGAATGGCACTGATGGTAGTGATGAGAATGATGTCTACATCTGCGGCGACGACGATTACCCTGGCTACATCCTCAACCCTTCTGAGATCTCTGGTGGTAGCTTCCGTGGCGTTCACCACGTTATCGCAACCACAGTTCCCCTGGTTGACGATAAAACCAAGGCGACAAAAAACCAGATTTCTCTCATCTCTCCTGTGTACAAAAAGCTAAACACTACCTCCTTGGCCAACAAAAACACTTCGTTCGCTTCGTCTGATAAGGGCGCCTGGGCATACTTCTTGGAGTAAATTGATCATGTACCGGTTAAAGGGTTGACAGGGTTACTAACCAGCTATATAGCGGTTCTGCCAACTATCAAACACAGCTCAAGGAATACAACTTCCTGACGCAGCATACCGCATCTTACCTCAAGAATTCCGACATCAAGCTTAACAGCTCACTTGCGGCCTACGTAAACCCGACAAACAATCACCGTTTTATCATTTACCAGGAGGTGAACCAGGGCCACCTCAAGGAGTACGACATTAACAGCAACCAAAGTACGTCTCACATTGAACAAAATATGAACTGAAATTCGCAGTCCCGTTATCCGTTACATATTGACCTTAG
This sequence comes from Trichoderma pleuroti, assembly GCA_001721665.1. Taxonomy (NCBI): domain Eukaryota; kingdom Fungi; phylum Ascomycota; class Sordariomycetes; order Hypocreales; family Hypocreaceae; genus Trichoderma; species Trichoderma pleuroti. The sequence continues at coordinate 1,876 of MDJU01000895.1, read as the reverse complement.
TTCTACTGCATAGGCTACGATATTGATGCCTCCCAGGGCACTCTTGATGGGACCACCATTGCCGTCACATACAACAACAACAAGGTCTACATCTACTACGTTGATTCAGGATTCAACATTCGACGAATCATCAAGACTGGTGTTGATGGAAACGCGTCCTGGTCGTCAAGCGTGCGAATCGACGACGCTACCAAGATTAGCGTTCCCGGCCAGCTGACTGTCACTACCGCCAATGGTCTCAACCATCTCTTCTACGTGTCTGTCGACAACTCCCTTGCTGAAAATGATTTCGCCCACGTTATCGATCCACTCCAGGAGTAAAGAACTGGGAGGAGGCTGCCCTGAAATTAGCAGATATCAGTTAGAGATGAACAGATAGCAATGCAACTCATCTGGAGTTATTGAAAACCTCATCATCGCATTAGTTCTACAGTGACTGTAAGAAACCGACTTTTTGTGGTATGGCGTTCAATATGCCAATGGCGACTTCTTCTATCATTCTACGGGACGTTGAGCGGAGCTTAATGGTTTCGTCAACTTTGGCTTGATAGTTGATTTGTCCAAGTCGCCGACCCATTATAGCATTGAGCACTGGAGTACTGGCCTATAATATAGTCTCAACGAACAATATCACACATTTAGATACTTACCACCGTAACTCCCGTATAATAAAGGTTGGTCAGTGGAATATCCATGAGGCAATCTAAATGTACAGACTGATGATGATGCTACATATCACATATACTGCGTGTATGAAAGGGGAAAAGAATATTATCGATTGCAAGTGGTCACAATATCCAAGTCTAGGCACTCAGAGAGTATTTTGAAAAGTAAAAAAAAGAGTATAGTAACGTTGACAAACTAACAATAATCAAGGTGAATTATTATCGATGTTACAGAGCATCTGCTACAGTATCGTGAGATTGATGAAAAGCATTTCACTATAGGGTACGCATTATAGTTATTTCCTTTCTCCCTTTTTTCAAACTACAATGCATAAATTGCATCATACGTATGTACGGCATGAAGTCACATACGTGGCACATCGATTATAGGGTAAACGCGATTTCTATGACTAGACTGAACACCGTGACGGTCACAGCCTGCCTGCATGTTGGAAGGCTCTACGAAACTGCTCCCCTGAGCCAAACGTGTGGTTTCACTCTGCCATTGTCTGCACATGTAGTCTATCATCACCAGGGTAATCCCATTGATGCGCTGCTCCTTTGGAATTAAACAATGATTAGACTTAGAGGAGAATAACCTCCGGATAACTATCTTCACTCCCGCCTATGCTACGCTTCACCCCTCCCCCGTCTCCAACCGCCTTTGAAATGCGCTCAAGCGTTTTGGGGTAGGTCGCAGTGAGAACTAGGCAATAAATGTCCTTAAAAAGCGGACCCGGCAGTTTTCAAAGAGCTGACACCCTGACCCATGTCCACCTCGGAAGCTTGTCCTATGGGTTGGGCGGAGGATCCCGGGAGATCAGCTATCGACGTGCCGTGTGTGGAGGGGGGCGATGCCCCTGTTGGGCCCCTTCTTGGGCTGGAATATTACATGAATAGTTTTGGTATTTAGCTTCTGATTTTCATTAGTAACATGGCTTTGTTTTGCCATGTATGTAAATTTGGAATGAAACTATTTGTAAATGGTGACGTTTTCTTATAGAGTCTTCTTATTTTTATAATAGTATATTTCTATTTTTATAGTAGTATTATAGATCCGGGCTACGCCTGGACTAATAATATTCTAGGCCTGGCTTAAACCTAGCACTAGACTAAATTAATAATAATCTAGAATTACATAGGCCTAGGTTAGGCCTAACCTAAGTTTAAGTTAAACCTAAGGTTTAATTAATTATATATTAATTAAGGTA
>MDJU01000894.1:0-11083 GCA_001721665.1 Trichoderma pleuroti | reverse complement strand
GGGGTTTAGTTAGGCCCATGGATGTTAGGTTCAGGTTCAGGTTCAGGTTCGCTCGCTGTTGGGTCTGCCGATTTACTCGGCGGATTCGGGTGCAGAGTTGGGCTGGTTGATGTCCAGACACTCGAAAACAAGTCGAGGTCATCAAGATGTGAATCACCGAAACCAGACAAACTACCGGAACAACAGACGAGAGAGAGAGAGAGAATCAACCGATACGGCAAACTGGTGGTTGGCGCGTACTCGCACAGCAGAATCAGCGCTTGTCCACGCTCTGCTCTGCTCTGCTCTGCTCTGCTCTGCTCTGCTCTGCTCTGCTCTGCTCGCTACGAGTATCCGTGCCGGACTAGTGTCTGGTTGATCCCGCTAGACGCTGTACAGTATGCATGCGCAGGCATTGATAGCATGTGTGTGAGTGTGCGAGAAGAAACAGCCCGTCGAAATGCTCAGAACAAAGCCGGGGGAAGGAAGACGGAGAAATCAACAAAGAAGCGTGGGGATGGGGAGAGGCCGGTAAGCCGCTCGCTGGACCACCCCAAATGCAAGCCATTGATGCCCCCCCAGCCAGAAGCTGGGATTCGAGACCGCACAGCGACCACACCATCGAACCAGCCAAAGCTGAGCCTGTACGGAGTAGCACCTCTAATCCTCGTTCCATGTACGTACTAACATACATGCAAAAAAAAAAGACAACGGCGGCACGGTATTGGGTTATCTACGGACCAAGGTACTAACATACATGTATTGTATCTCGCCCTCTAGCCGGGTCGGTAGCCAGCCTGTTCAGGTTGCGGATGGCAGCAACAATAAGAAGAGCCTGGGCGCGCCACCCCCTCACGCCTCTTTGCTCTCTCTCTCTTTTCTCTTGCATGCAATTCCTCAGTCCAATCCTCCCACAGCCTGTTTTTTCTCCCATTTACACCATTCCCCCCCCCCCCCGTACTAGAGAATCTGCCTTTGCTCGCTCGTCCATAAGAGACAAATACCAAAAAAAATACCACCCCAAAAAGAGGGACCCTCCCAATTTTTACCTAGTGCCGTCACTCTCTCAGCTCTTCTCAATCACCCTTTTCCCATTCCTCGATTAAGACCGGCCTCTTGTTACCCTCGGTCAAGACGGTGGCCTCACCGATCCGGGCCCCCGAGTCGCATCATCAAGCTGCAACCTTGCGTCAATTGGGACTGCCAGAGCAATACACAACAACAACAACAACATCACCACCACCCCCCCCCCTTCCATACGTTACATTTCGCAGTACTCTGTAAAAAAGAAGAAAAAGAAATGTCAGACGCAGCACCCTCCACCGTCTCCTCCGCCCTGCGCCGGCCCTCCACCAGCTCCGACACGTCCTCCCTCTCGTCCGCCTCCACCGCCTACACGTGCAAGGACAAGGAGGGCCAGCCGCTCCTCGACGTCCACGAGCGCAAGATGAAGCGCGGCCTGCGCCAAAAGGCCCGCGACATGGTCCACGACATGGGCAGCCCGCCCACCGCCCGGCAGGACGCAAAGGACGGCAAGCCCACGCTCAACCACGCGCCCCTCGGCGGCATGGTGGGCGAGCCCATGATGAGGCCGGGCAGGATTTGAAGAGGACTTTCTTGTTTGTAGCGACAGCGGCGGTGCATGTTGCAGTTGCATGATGCTTGGTGCGTGGGTGTCGTGTCCCCAAAAAAGAACAAAATATGATGGAAATGAAATGCGAAAAACCGTCTCGGCGTTTATATTTATTCTTCTTGTTGCGTTTGATGCTTCTCTCTGGTTCTTTCTATCTGGTTTTCCTTCTTCCTTTTTCCCTTACCTTGGCCATATATCAAATGTATTCAACATCTTGTTTCCTTACATCTTTCACTTGTTAGTCGGCGACCAAACCACAAGAGAAGAAGAATAGGGGAAAAAAGCGACTCTTTTATGACGTTATTAAAAAAAAATTCACATGCAGTTATAACAAGTCACTTCGTACACATGACAAATGCCACCGCAAAGAAAAAAAACTTGGGCGAGACAAGATGCTGCTGTGCATCTTGTTTTTTGTCCTTAATTCTTACACATGCAGCCCCCCCCCCAAAACCATGTGTCTCTCCTCCAATCCTAATGTTTGCAAGCATTGTACAGTAGTGTAAGATAAACAAGAACATCCGAATGTTTCCCCGAGATTTCGTAGCCGTTCAGTGAACCCCTAAAGAAAAATGCACGCATGCGTTGTCCAGCGCCGCGACTCTATTCCAAGAAATAAGATGGACAGAGAAAAAAAAAGATAACGAGTCTCCAAGGTCTTTGTATCTGGTGACAATTTAACCTGCCTTCATATGAACCCCCCTAATAAAGAAGAAAAGAAGAGGAAAGAAAAGGAAAATAGTACCCCGTGAAATCCAAAAGAGAAAGCCTGTTGCTGGATTTCTACCCAACGCCCCCGTACCGTGTCCCCAATGTTTCGCCTTTGGTCGACTTTGCGTTGCCAATGCCGTACGCTCCAGTGCCTTTGATAATTTGATATTTGATATTCCGCGATAGATTGGGAGATTTTGTTGTTACAATACGTTGTTTTAATTGAGAATTGACGATTCTTTTTTTTTTCAAAACGTCGTAGTCTCAGAAGTTTTCAAGTTTGACTTGTTCATTCGACTGGAATAGTCGTGTCGCCTGAGAGAAAGTGCTCAATGGCATCCACGCCAACTTGCCTACAGCACTGGTTAGCACCAACTCACAAGTCAAACATCAATAAAGAGGTGAGAAATGCGCGGCAACTCACGTAGTCAGCATCAGCCTCGTAAACTCATCCATGTCGTCCGGTCTCGCATACATCCAAAACTCCTTGAAACTAAGATCCGTGATGCAATACTGCGGCTTCTCACGCCAGGCCCGGAAAAATTCAACCGAGGATGTGGCCTCCCAGAGGTACCGCGAGCTCGTGAAGCTGTGGCCGTCTTCCCAAAAGTCGTTGGGAGCTAGTTCGCCGTCACCGTTAATTGCCAGGCTCATCTGTGAGACTTGGTGTGAATACGTACCTTCTTCAGATTTCAAGACGAAAACGAGACACATGACCGCAAAAGCAATCATAATGGTCCGCCTAGTGCTTTCAAGCATAATCCAGCTCTGTAGAGAGAAACAAAACCAGTTAGCATGTGAACTCAAGTGAACAAGGTGTAGATGCAACTCACCTCCCAGCTCTTTGGCGGCCTATCTCTCGAGATGAGAGTCGATGCTGGCAAGCCCTCCTCCAGCTCATTCTTGACCACAACCAGATCCTTTACCCACGCCAGCATGACGCTCATCTCTCTCTCGGCCGCCGCCCTCATGCTCACGTCCCCGTCAAAGATGCGCATCGAGTTGAGCAGCAACAGCGCCTGCACTCTGGCCAGGCGGTCGGCGTGTGTAGTCGCTCTCTCGCCATCACGGTGGACCTCGCGCACCGCATCCAGCAGCACCTTGAGCGCCCACCCCTTGGTCTGCGCAGTGCGTGCCGAGTACGCCGAAGTAGCGGCAAAGGTCGTGATGATGGTTTTGGGCAGCTGTGACATCCACAGGCGGGGGTGCATAAAGGGGGCCTCGCGGCGCTGCGTGAAGCTCGTGTACATTTCTGATATACTCTGGACGATGAAGCCAATCTTGCTGCGGGGATCGTGCACCTGGAGGACGTCGGCCATGATGCACTGGTCCTCGTGCTGCAGAATAGAAAGATCGCGGACGGGCTGCTGTTGCTGCTGTTGCTGCTGTTGCTGCTGCTGCTGCTGCGACTGGCCCGGCTGCTGCTGCTGTTGTGTCTGCAACGGCGGGATGACGGGAACCGGCGGGAGGTCCATCTTACTGGTACCGTCCCCAAAGCCGGTCAGGTCCCATAAGCTGCCGGGTCCCGCAGCAGCGCTCGCATTCATCAGGTCGACGATGGAGAAGCCCAGATCGGCGGCATGCTGGTGATGCTGAGGCTCGCCGAGCCCCAACCCGACGTCCTGCTGGAGACTCTCGGGGCTTGTGTTTGTGCCGGTTGCCGATGCCGAGGCTCTCGATGTCGAAGCTCATGTCGAATTCGGGGGGCATGTCGGGCGTGGTGCAGCTGCCCTCGACGGCGGAAGTGCAAGACGACGAAGCCGTCGCAGAGCCCGAGGCCATGGGTGGTGATTGGTGCTGGTGTTGATGGTGCAGGAGGTTTTGCGACTGCGGCTGCGACTGTTGTTGTGATTGTTGCTGTGGCTGCTGCTGTTGCTGTTGCTGTGACTGAGCAAGAGGAGGAGGCTGGCGCTGGTAGACGCAGTCCAGGCCCTTTGTCGCACACCGGGTGCATCGCGGAGTTCGCTTGTCGCAGCGCCGCTTGCCTCTGACACAGGCGTTGCAGCTCTTCTGCCGCGACGCCGCGCCGCCATCGCCGCCGATGCGGTCCAGCTTGCGCAGGCCGGAGCCGAGGCTGCTGAGCGGGCTGGTGTCGCCCGAAAAGGAGTCCATGGTCGGCGGCGGCGGAGAGGCAAAGGTGTAGCTGTGCTGCTGAAGCTGCTCGAACTGGTCGAGCGATGTCATAGCACAAGGGTTCTCTGCGCTGCAGGGGGAGGCAGCGACGGAGATCAATTGAGGGAGCGGGGTTTCCAAAAGATGATAATGCAATCGAGAAGACAAGAAACCAAACAAGAAACCAAACAAGAGTCACTGAAGGAGGAAACAAAAGGAGGAAAATCGTATAGAGGGCTGGGGGGGGGGGTACGTGATGGTGAAAGGAGTTAAAAAAGAATCGCGTCGGTGGGATGATAAGATACCGGACCAAGGATGGATGGATGGACGCCAAGTTCGCAGCCACACTCGTCCGACTCTCTCTCTCGACCGCCTGCCGATTCGATCTGGCTTCGTCAGCTGCGAGATTGCACCAAGGCCCCCCCCTCAAGACAGACAGACCCTAAAACGCAGGAGAAGACGGAGATTTGGCCCAATTGGACATGGAAGTTCTGTCCCAATGGCCTTTGCATCAATGAGAAACGGCCGACGTGCCAGTGACAAACTCCGGGCTGGACGCAGCAAACCCGCGATACAAGACCCCGAGGACCCGGGCCCAACTCCGCAACTCCGCTCCGCCAACCCAAAAGTCCGCAGCTCCAGCCTCGCTCGCGTCCCCGGGCCTGGCCGTCCATCAGCCCGCCCCGGGTCTGTTGCTGACGCATGTTTGCTGAGGACGCTTAGTAGGGAGTCGCGGAACAACTCTTTTCTTCTTTTTTCTTCGCGGGAACGGGTATAAAGTTGGGTTCGGGTTGATGGTCTGCGCCACCGGGGCCTTGAGGCCTCTGCCTAGGAATCTCCTCCTTGCCATGACGCGGCCTGCAGATGGACGCATCAGGCACAGAGATGCTGTAGGTATTGCACGTGAGATGCTACATGTCACGTCGGCAATGACGCGGTTTCTTCTCTTGGCCACACTTGTCAACCTCCTGTAGGTATGTGTATGTATGCAGCGATAGGGAGTCTGCAGCAGGTGATTGAGTCGCCAATCGTTGCCCAAACCAAACGGGTTGGGCCACCATTACGCATGCCTACATCAGCCATCACGGATTGCCCTGTTTGGAAATGGAAATGAAAAGACTAGGTGAAAGCATCTTGCGAAGGACTGGTTTTAAAACGTCTCGTTACATAAATCAACACATCAGTGGCTCCTCCAGCAACATGCCGTACGGTTGCCTTTGCATCGCCATCTGAGCTCAATGATGCACATTGCCAGTACTCTCAACGAGCGGCATGCCTCCCAAATCCCTCCCCAAGCTTTCCATAGCAAATGGGTATATACCACCACCTCAGAACCAAGCATTTCTCTCTCCCTTTTATATGGACATCCTTTGAGAATATTCCCCTCCCCCATTCCACCGAATCCCTCATCCTGGCAGCCCAGCTGAGATTAGCTTTTGGTTTTCCGCCGCCATATTTGGCACAGGGTAAAAAAAAATCAAAAGAAACGCCTCCAACCAGAAGAAGTCCGGTGACAAAACCACAAAGAGGCCAGTGGTTGTGAAAACGAAAGAGAAATTGAAAAAAAAAGAAAGAAAACAAGATGAAGAAACAAGAAATTGAAAAAAGAGCAACAGATGAGGATCAAAGATCAAAGACGAGAGATCTGGTCCAAAGAAGGGGGCGATCGGTACGACTTGGTACTTTTTCGAGAAAGCTGCCAGTCTCCGCCGCAATTATACAACCGTCTTCGAGATGAAGACGTTAAGAACCAAGTAAAGAGAAGTGAAGAAACCCAAAATCAAAAAAAGGTCTAATAAAACAAACAGTTTCAAGCCAAGGCTTCAAAAACATTGGTCTGTCGGGGAATAAGGTTTTTTGGTGTTTCCATCCGGTATATCTAGTCGCAGAGTGGCTGGGCTGTATTAAAGACGTCGTCGTCGTCGTCGTCGTTCTCTCTCTGCATATTCGTTCAATCATGTGGGTATGTGTGAATGACATGGAAGGCGTAGATGAGCATCATGGCGTTGAAGGCATGGATGAGTATCGCGTCAAGGCCTAGCGGCCTTGCGTGTTATCAAAGCAAGGCGGGGGGCCACCCAACACGGTTCCCTAGTACCGTTCTTGTCGATATCCGTTGGCTCGCGGCGCTTCATACTGAACACCCGTCATGGAATCCGGGCCGTTGGGGATGCCGTTGCTGATGGTCCGGAGAGGCGGCAGCTCGGTCCGGGGTGCGTTCGCATAAGGATCGGATGAGTAAGGGGCCGCCTGGTTGGCGGGTCCCGGGGGCGGTGGCTGCTGGCCCATGTACTGGGAACTCTCCATGCGCATTCCCGACAGCTCTCGCCGCAGCAGATCGTTCTCCGTCATTGCTTGGTTGTAGTGATTCTGAAGCACCCTGATGTGGTCAAGCTGTCTCTGGTGCTCGGCAATGGCTAGTGGCGGCCTTGTTAGTCTCTTGCAGAGGGAGAGAGAGAGAGAGAGAGAGAGAGAGAAGATCTACGCAAATTACGAACCTTTGGTAAGAATCTCCCACTTGGAGGCTTTGGATCCACGCTCCTGTGGCATCAAATCACGAAGCTGGTCAAACAGCTCCTTCATCTCCGTCCTTCGCTTCCGCTCCGCCAGCTTGTGGCTCACCCGCAGCTCGGGGGTTCTGCTGTAGGGCTGGGAACCCGTGGCACCGTTGCTCTCTTCGGCCTGAAGATCGCTCAGCTGCTTGTGCTGCATGGTATGGTGGTGTACGGGAGGGAACTCGGACGAGTTCATGCGCGAAAACTCGGAGCCATCGTCGAGCCTGCGCTGACCCGGGGGCAGCCTCGACTCGGTGGTAAACTGGCTGCTCGCAATGGACTCGGTGACGCTGCTGCGACGAGACACATCATACGACGAGTGGTTGTTGACGAGGTGGCCACTGGCCCTCTGGTTGTCAACTCTTTGGATTTCTTCCTCGGGGAAAGCCCAGGCCTGACCCTTAGTCGGCTCGGCTGCACGGGCAATGAGCCCGGTTGTGGGACCAGTAATCGTAGGAGCTGTTCTGCTGACTTTGGTGGGCTCTGGGTTGCGGTCAACGCTGGGCTGGTATCCGTTGGAGATGCGGTGCGAAGCGAGAGCCTCGAAATTGGGCCTGGGGTTTCGTTGAGAGTGCAGAGTGTTTTGGATAGAGGACGAGGATTGGTTGTTGCTGGTGTAGCCAGAGCCTCCGAGACGCATGTCGCTGAAGCCCTGGTTGATTCTGCTGTCGACGCTCTCACGCCGGCTACCTCCAATGGCCGCAAGCCCTTCTCCCAGGGTTCGCCCCTGAGATGCTCACCGTGTCCAGCGAAGTTGGTCGGTCGAATCTTCGATCCACATTGGAGGGATTGGGGGAGACCATGGAGGCTACGCTCATGTTGCTCGCAGCTGGGGAAACAATGGCCTGGGGTATCATGTTGGTGGCGACGGGGGAGGGTGTCTTGTCAACGGACGAATAACCAGATCCGGCTGGGCTGAGTCCAGTAACGGTAAACGATGCTGCTGAATTGTCTGTTCAGCGAATGGTGAGCAAAACAGGGAGAGGGAGGCACTCTGGGATTTCAATCGGGGCAACATACGCTTACTCGAGGTTTCGTGGGTAGAGTAGAATCCAGAATCGCGCAGCTGGGGAGCCGGCGCGGCGTGCGAGGGGGCTCGCTCGTCTCTGTTGAGGATGTTGGTGAGTCCAGCAGATTTGCTCGGCAGCATTCGCTGCTGTGTCTGCGCTTCCATTCTGGCCATGAACCGCCCGTTGGGAGACGATCGCGTAGGGAGGTTGTAGTCGAGCGTTGTGGTAGAGATGGCAAGGCCTGGATATTTCCGGCTGCTGCTTATATCGAGCAAGGACAAGACTCGGCGTAGAGGAGGGTCGGCGACGCCGGCTTGAGGGAGTGGCAGGGCAAAGCTGATGGGAAGGAAGCCGCGCCGCTGTATCGAGTCGACGGGAAGCCCAATGTTGGGTTTCTCACGGTGGTGAGCAAACACGGGCAAGGAATTGGCGGGAATGCAGGCTCCTTGGCAAGCGAGCGCGAAGCGAAGCTCTCGCTCACAAGAAGAGGCGCGAGCGACACAAGGCAGGGCACGAGGGGCTAGAGGAAACTGTCGCCAGGCATGAGGTTGAGGTTGAGGTTGAGGACTGAATGGCAGAGAAGAGAATAGACACGGTTGTGGTAGAGGCTTGGAGGGGTATAAAGTAGAAGCTGTTGCATGAAATGGCGGATGGGGGGGGGGAGAGGGAGAAGAAGAAGAGAGGCCAAGGCAAGTTTTGGATGTGAGATTTTGAAATTGGACTTTTGGGGGAGGGGATCGGAGAAAAGCTTGGATAGGCGAGGTACTCTGCAAATGTAGGGGAAGGCCTAGGGAAAGTCTTGTAACAGCCCGCAGGGCTTTGGGGTGTGAGAAGAACCGGGAGGTACCTATACCTGCGAGCATATATACAGCACAGTACAGCAGGTCCAGGTCCGTCAGAGGGGACGAATGGGGGGAGTGTTGGAAGCCGCAGGTACCTTTTTCAGAGCCAACCGGACCTCGAAGAGCGCATTGCAACTTGCTCTACTGTAGCCACTGCTATCCACACAGACAGCACGGGGGGAAACGGGGGGGCATTTGGGGGCATGGGCTGGGATTGGGACCAGGGCTGGGGGGAGCGCAGCGACATCCACAGCGGGTACCTTGTACGAGCGCGTGCAACAACGGACCAGAGCGGCCAGGGCAGCCAATGCCCAAGTATAGCGTACTTGCGAGTCCTCTTGCTGGACTGAGGCCAGGGAGCACGGGGTAGCAGTACTTGGCGGGCTAGTACTGCATACTATCAATGGAGGCTATAACAACAACGAGGTAGCCCGTGTTGGCAGCTGTGCTACCGTGCCATCTCCCAGATCAGAGGCCATCCCACATGGGTTTCTCGCTGGCCGGGGGCTGGCAGGGCTGTCCATACTGTGTCACCCATCATCCACAATACTGTGCCCAGACGTGAGGCTAATACCACCGAGAATATCTCGGCGAGGAGAGGAGGGGGGGGGGAGGAGGAGCCACAGAGTACCGCAGTTGGTGGTAGTACCAGACAGACAGACACATTCACAGACATGGTCACGCTCGATTGGGCACCCAAGCACCGAGGAGGAGGAGAGCAAAGACGACTGGAAGGCAGAGTTGCAAGTACCGCCTACATGCCGTCTAGATTTCGTGCTACTCCAGACTGGGAGCAGAAGTCAATGCAATGCAGGCAACCAGGTACTACTGCAGCTAGCAACTAGCAACTCGTGCGCACGAGAGCCACCAGGACTGACGGACGATACGCTCACCCCCATGCCCACCTCCCTGTGGGCTGACGCGGATGTTTGAATCACGACCGGGAGCATACCGCTGTGTGTCCTTGTGCCATCTAGATCTGGCAGCACAGCGCCTGTGGTGAGCCAGCCAGGGGGGTTCTTGTCTCTCTGTCTCTCTGTCTCTCTCTACAGTATACGAGTAGGTATTCTGCTGCTGCCGCCATTGGATGGCCGTCTGGTACCCGTACCTTTTGGTCAGTCCGAGGCATCACGTTATGTTTAGCGGCAGTACAGTTACGAGCCAGGCCGCGGTGCTTCCGAGACCCCAAACGCTGCTTGCGGCAGGGCCGTGGGAAAGTTGAAAAAAATTCAAACAAAAAAGCAGGCCGGCCGGACGAGGAGACGGGGTCGTTTTGGTGGCGACGAGTCTCGCCCTCGCAAGCCATCTTCTAGCAAGCACACAAGAGACATTGGATCCAAGAAGGCCAAGACGCTCGGCAACCGAGCTTGTGGCATAACTGGGCTTGCATGGCTGCACGCTACGCACAATACTATTACTAGTACCCTATTGAACGGCGGCTCCAGCAAAGAGGGCACCAGCTGAAAAAGCCTTGCAACTCTCTTTTGTCTCGCCACGGAGCCACTGTCCATCTTGTTCGCTGCCACTGGCCGGGCATTTCGTCAATGTTGAGAATAAACGGGGATGCAGCGAGTATGGCGGTCAGTAGCTTGGGCGTGATGTGATCCTGGCCTCCAGCCCGGAGGCTCTAGCACACGCAGTTGCAAGGTTGCCCTACATGTGCGAGCGCGAGCATGTGTGCCTACGAAAATAGCAGTTGAGCTCTCTCTTGCAGGCATGGACGCAAGAATCAATTGGGACTTGCACGTACAAGTACAGGTACTGATGCGGCGCTGTCGGAGATGGCCATCAAATCCAGTCTGGCTGGTCCATGGTATGGGATGGGATGGGATGGGACGGTAACACTCGCCGTCCGCACTGCACTGCTCGATGCAAGCATCTCCAGGCTACTGCCTCGTGTGCTCCGTTGCATTCTCCTACCTACTACTACTACTACGAGTACACGCAATACAGCACAGTACATGGAATTCCAGTGGCCCCCGGATACAACGACAAGCAATGCCTCTGAAGCCGCACGGACGCGCCCAGGCACGTACAGGTACGAGTACATTGGCACATGTGGACGGATTGGACGAACTTGTGTCCATGTGCGAGGGCGTTTCCTGCACGCGGCGTCGTACTGCTTGGTTGGTGATACCACACAAGCCCCAACCTTGAGAGGCAGGCGGACGTCTTGGGCTTAGTTGGGGGACTCTGCATGCTAATTTGTATATACAGGATATACTCCGTGCTTGGAGTAGG